>RQJG01011947.1:0-25124 GCA_009756435.1 Chionodraco myersi | reverse complement strand
ACACCGGCTGTTGTTGTGCCTGATGTGGCGTTAAATTACTCCGTTCTCCGCTTGTAATTATGCCGTTACAAGCTTCAAAGTTATATTTATCATCTGAATTTGCCGAAACAAGTTTAATATTCTGAAAGCCAAGACTTTGTTTAATTTAAATCAGATGAAAACAAACTGTAACGGACCCTGCCGTGTTATCTATGATTACTATACTCTTACGTTCATAATGTCAGCCGGAGGGAGGGGGGCGGCGCTGCTGGAAGAGCAGAGTGCGAGTGAGAGGTGCCTGTCTTCGTCCCTTCACAAGCTTCAAAAATGTACTTATCGTGTGATTTTGGAAATAAAAGTTTCATATTCTGAAAGCCAAGACTTGGTTTGTTTAAAATCAAACAAAACACCCGAACCCTGAAAAAATAGTTTTTTTACGTAAATCCACGTTTATTCTGAAATGAGCCGTTGCGACTTCCGACTGATTTCGATAGAGCGGGTCACATATTAGGTCTTAAAATGTGTGCATACATTAGGGCGTGGTCACTTTGATTGACAGATACGTGCCTCACTGTCAGCTAACAGCAACGTGTCCACTCTGCTAGGCTACAACCATAGAGGCTACAACGTTAGTTAGTCGTAGTTACTGTACTTGACCCTTTAGCTGTGTTCGTGGTGATCGTGCCTGTTAGGGAATATTGTTACAAATACCAGATAATTAAAATGTCGTGCTGTGCGCTTGCATGTACTAACAGACCTTCCAAGAAGTCTACTTTCAGCTTTTTTCGGTGAGTAAAATGATAATATTATACACCCCGTTAGCAGGTGTTTGTGTGCTTGTTAGCTTAGCTTGTTATGTAGCTTATGAGCCAGCTAAGGACCTAACCCTTTATACATATATACAGTTTAGTTTATGATTCAGCCTTGGGTAAGGCTTTTATACTATATGGATATGACGCCCATAATGCTAAACGGGAGCAAATGTTAAAAGGGGACCCAATTATCCCAGTGGGGCCGCCGGAGTCCACGCCGCCGAAGCTAACGGGGCTGCAGGGGGCTTGCTCGCTAGCGCGTCCCGGCCATAGGTCCCGGCGGCCGTAGCTAGCCCCCTGGGGCTCCGTTAGCTTCGGCCGGCGGCGGAGTCCGGCGTTATAACTGGAGATCAAGGAATGCATCGAAACGCGGACTTGGTTCGCCTGCAGCCCGCTGTAGTATTAGCTAAATAAATGATGTTGAACAAGGCTTATTAAGCTGAACACCGCCACAATTATTCTGCTATGTATCGGTACTTATTTTATTAACGTGTGAATGACAAGCATTAAGAATAATACCAAATAGCTAATTATCTTGCAGATTGTCTCGTTTGATTATAACGTATATAGTGGAACTACACTGTTTTATCAAAACCAAAGTGCTACGCAGTGACTTGGTATGCATGTATTTGAGCAGGAAATGTGCAACCGAGATGACATTTACCAACACAGACTATATAGAAATATTTGCGTTACTAAGTGAATATGGCATTAACCCTCCTGTTGTCTTCGGGTCAAATCTGACCGATTTACTACTTTCATCAATCATGTTTTACATTCGATTGCATTAAGGCTTTATGATATCCTTCACAGTACACATTTGAACATATACTGATCACCACTTTCATTGAATTATGGATGATTTAGTCAATTATGGTGTTCCCGGTCACCGCCAAAAAGAAAAGGAATTACTAACCATCCAGATCAGATAAAACACACACACAAAAACCCACGCACACACTAGATGTGTTTCCCCCATAGACTGTATATAAAGCATATAAAGGTTTCCCCTCCCCATTATGTGCCTATCACACCTGCCACACACAAACACAGGCAGAGAACAATTTGATACATTTCCCGCTCTTATGTGCCCATCCCCCCACAGTTTGAAAGACTGTTAAATTAAATGTGGTGATGGTTTTTGTGTTAATGTAATCGCAGTTAAAACAGGACCGGTCAAATTTGACCGCGAACACCAAACTAAGGGGGAAAACACTTTTTGACTGTCACATTTTTACATTTCGGCATTGCATCACTATTTTAAGTTCTATGTGTTGCTTGTTAATCAGTCTGTAACCCTACACCTAACATATAACTTCTCATGTATTTTTGTATAAAGGTTTCCTTTAGATGATCCAGACAGGCTGGACCAGTGGTTGCTGAACATCCGGAGAAATAAATGGACCCCCAAAGTTTGTTCTCGCCTGTGCAGTGAACACTTTGAGAGTCATCACTTCAGCACAGACTCATGGGTACAGATACTTTTTTTTTATTAAATAACTTTTATGGTTCAATTTGTAGGTGTCAATTGTTGTTGACCCTCTATTGTCTTTTATAATGCACTCTTAAATTTAAAACAACATTATTCAAAAGAAAGTTGAATATCTACAGACCTCAAACAGTTATTTTATGTGTTTTTGTTTATTATTTTTATTAGGGAAGGAGATGCCTGAAAAACACTGCAGTGCCCACCATTTTCTATTTCACCAATGGCAAAGAACAACAGCCTAGAAGGAAAAGCAGGTGAGTAGCAATGACGAGGTAAGTGACACTCCTAGTTCGACTGTTAACAGCAAGGAGGAGGAGGTTGCAGATGTAGACCATGGTAGTGGTGAAAACAGTCTTGCTGCTGATCAGAGCAATATCATTATGATACAAGACACACCTGAAGAAGCCTTTGTTAATCAAAATGTCGAGCATAATGACATTCCAACAGTCAATGCTTGTGAGGATGTTGGTTTGGGTAGCAGCAGCCAACAAACAAAACAAATTGGAAAACAGGCAGACTCCGCCTCTGTTCACTCTTACACCATAGAGAGGCGAAGTCCCTCCCCTTCCGGGAGCCTCCATGGGACCCCGGAAGCGGAAAATTATACATTTAAGTCAATGGAGAGAGAAAAATTATCTTTTGATCCCGTTTGAATTGTGCCACGAATGACACATATGATGTTTGTCAATTTAAAAGAACATTTTGCAAGTCAAAAAAAATAAGATGTGTCGTAAAACTGTGAAGTTACACATTTTTGTGTGTGAAACCGCTCAGTGAACTACAGGTCTCTGGTCTCGCACAATACGTGTCACCATCACAAAGATGGCCGTCACGTTAGCAAATTTCACCTGTTTCTTTCAGAATGAGGCGAAAAGTATAAAACGAGGTGAAAATCACTACAAGTCTGGGCATGTTGAGAGCTGTACATACACGAAAGGGGAGTTAGTCGGTTCTGTAAGGGCATCGGGACCGGCTTTACAAGATGTCGGTGAGTAATATGAGTGCAATGTGTAACGTTAATGTCAGGTAGCTAACATTAGCGAACAAGGTACACTAACGTGTTTTGTTTTAGCAACTAGTTTTCTCTTTAAGAACTTCGTGGTCTCTGTGTATGCTGTGGATAACATTAGTGTTCATAAGAACAAGATACACTCCCGTGTTTTGTTTTAGTTGCTCTTCAGATTGAAGCGGCCAGTTTTATATCGACTATACTGTATGTGTGATCTCCTTTAACATCTCGTTGTGTCATTTGAGTTTATTTGCTGTGTGTAGATTCAAGGATTTTGGTTATCTTGTCAATTTGTTTGGTTATCTAGGCACAGCTGTGTGTGACTCCCTCTGGTACACTGGTATGTGTTTTCCTAATGTAGAGAGCATTGCTTAATTAATAAACTACACACTGAGTCTAGATCCTGACCAAATCCTTTTTTTTTGTTGATCAAATGTTTTAAAAAAATGTATTCATACACATTTAGAAAAATACAATGTACAATCACAACCAATACAACACAAATTACAAAAAATACAGAAAAAACAAACAATAACAACAATCAGACAAGAGTACAAAACTATGGAAAAATAAACCCTCCCACCCCCAGATCCGGACCATCCTTGTATTATTGCTCATTCAATCTATTATAGCATGCTAACAAATGGTACTTACTTTATTTTTACAGATCTGCATCGGAGACGATGGCGCGATGCAGAGCGCTGTCTGTGATTGTGCACGGGGGATGTACAAATGCAGCCACGCTGCAGCATTGGCAATATGTGCCATGTGGCAGATCAGCTCCATAGATGTTGAGTGCCAGTGGAGGAAGTTTGGCACTTCAAAAGTAGTTCAGCCGGTGTCTCAACTTTACCAACAGCGAGAGGAGACATACAACCCACTGGCCAGAGACATCGCCACTGAGGATGTAGACTGGTTCAGGTCTGCACTGAGGGGCGCACAGTGTGGCATGGCATGGCTTTTGTCACCTGAGCCAGAGCCGCGGCCTCAACATCAGGCCATTGTCTCCGTGCCGGAGCTGGTGAAGGGGCATGGGGGTCGGGGGCTTGAGGCAATTCTTGCCTCAATGCGACTGAGCAGAGACCAGCAAGCTGCCATCCAGACAGCCACCGTAGGACAGCGGACACATCCTCAGTGGCAGTTACACAGGCAGGGCAGGTTGACAGCCAGCAATTTTGGTGCTGTGCTGCGGTCGGGACTTTCATCCACTCCATGCGCGTCCCTCATGAAGAGGGTGCTTGGGGGGTACAACTTGGACAGAGTCATGGCTGTCAACTGGGGGGTTGTAAACGAGGCCGAAGGGGTGAAGGCTTTTGTGCAGGCCTATCGGGTGACAGTGTTCGAGTCTGGTCTCTTTGTGAATGAGTCGGGTGTTTTGGGAGCATCACCCGATGGACTTGTGCAGCCATCTGCCCTGCTGGAGGTGAAGTGTCCACACAGCCAGAGGAACATGACCATCGCGGAGGCAGTCCAGTTACCATCCTTCTGTCTCTGTGAGGAGGGTGGGTCATATATTCTCATCACCCATACTGGCACCAGGTCCAAGGGCAGCTGCACATCACAGACCGGAGTCTCTGCTACTTTGTTGTGTGGACCACGAAGGAGGCGATCATCATCCCCATCCCCAAAGACCCTGCATGGCATGGACATCTCCTCCTCCTGGAGAACTTCTACACCCAGCATATGCTCCCTGTGTTGGCCAGTAGAGAGGAGGACATTTAAATAAACATACTCTTAACACCCTGGGACTCTGCGTTGTGTTTCGTATGTGTGATGGGGTGTTATGCAGAGTGGAGGAAAACAGGACACAGCAGATTGGGATTGTGGTGGAGATGCTGAGCAGTTATTTAATTGTTGCATGTAATTATTATTATACTGCGTGCTTCTTAGTTATTCCATATTTTGCTGTAACATGGATCTGTATGTAACTCTATATTTACTTGTTATCTACCACACTTCCTTCTACATCATACATCCTCATTATACATGATGGTGTATATAGGATATATATATTTGTATACATATCTGTACATTGTATAATTTAATTTTTCGTATTTGGGATTGTTGGAAACGTCTTTTTGATCTCTGTCTATAAACACAAACTGAGTAAGATTGACAATAAAGTTGACTTTGAAATATATATATATATTCTTTATGAAAATAATTGACTGTTGTCAAATGAATCCAAATGAAACGTTGGACTGAACTACAACTACGCCTTTAAATCTCTACAGACTGATTTTCAGTGGGATGGCAAGTTCCTATCTTTAAACATTTATTAGTTTTTTCTCAGAACAGATTTCATTTTCTGAAGTTAATTTAACTTTGGCGACCATGTAAGGTCATTATTAAAAGGTACAATCAATTTGTTTAGGGTTGACTAAAATAATGAAAAACATTTCATTTGGATAATTACTGACAGAATAAGAAACTCACCTGTTCCTTTTTTATAAAGTGAAACAGTTGAAACGATAGATTTTAGTAAACTTAAAAACAACCTTCTCCAAAAGCTATCAAGGAATATACCGAATACTTGTTTTAGAACTTTATTACATATTTTTATATAGTTTGAATGATCCATAATTGACAGAAGCTTGTGTTTGCACTGACCTGTTACTCATATATTAATGTCTTTGTAACTTCAGTAAACCACTACCTCACTAATTTATTTCATTCATCACGGTTCAGTAAACTAAGTGATACATGAACCAGTTTCAAAACAGCTAAGCTCCCTTTCTCTTTTCCATGTGGAAAATGGCAGCTGCATATTTTGCTTATTTCATCTGGCTCCCTGTCTGCTCGTCTACAATGAGAAAATTATATGATTAATTACTAATAATCATTTAAACCTGTTATTACCAATATTTCACAAATTATTCATGTAAACTTAAGAGCACAGCTGTATGTTGAGTATGTCAACCTAGCTTGGTTCATCTTACTGGGGGGCAGCTATGCAGTTGAAGGCAGAATGAATTTATTATTGACTCAGAATGAAGCACAACTTCATGTCATACAATACATTGGCTTTATTTGTAATTGTGTAAAAAAATATGAGCATTGATTAGCAAGCAGGACCTGCAGGAACAGAGAACGGTGATGGATGGAGCTGGGAAGAGAGAAGAATAAAGGAAACAGATCAACTTTATTATCGGATATTACAAATTCAATTTCAAAACAAGTTGCCGCTCCTACAGTTTTCTAGTATGTAAAGATGATTTCACATGACCTATGCAAAAATATCACACTCAATACATGTGTGTCTCTGGGGGGTGCATTGTGCTTTTGATGTATATAAATAATATACCATAACCAAATACTATTACGTACAGTGGAAATCAGGTTGCCAGAGCAGGTCAGTCCGGTGTGCATGTTCCTCAGGGTCTCAGCAGTTACAGGTGAGGTAAAGGAAATACAAGAGAAAAAGGTCAGTAACAACACTTTAAAGTAACAACACTTTGAATAATTATCTCTTTTAAAATGTTTCTCTCAGTAATCACTCAACTACTGTCTTTCCAACAAACAGATTGACTCACCCTCACTGTCATCTCAATAAAACACGTCCAGAAAAATGTCATGCAAAGCTGCCTGCCTTCCTTCCTTCGACCCTCCCTGAACTGCCTGATCTTTTAATGTTCAATGTTAACCATTTGTGCAGATAGCATTAAGTAGAAAAGATCGCCGATGCTAATGTGCCGTTAGCCTACCTCCCACCCCCTTAGCACCTGGTGGAGGGGGCGATAGGCTACTCTTCAAATGTTTCACAAAATACTTACCATCATGACTACTCTTACTGTTTAACATGTTGGTTTACTTCATGTTAAGGCTAATACAAATGACAAGGCTAAGTAATGTAATGCTAACTAACGTGCTCGCTACTAGCTAGGTAGCTAACTTGACTATGTTCCATGCAAAACATGTATATTTCCTGATATGTTTGGTCCAACGACTCCTGGTCCTTTCATCAGACGGGAAGCGATAGAACGAGCAAGTGGTATGATCACTTTTGTGATTCCAACCTGGTACAAAGCACACAGGCATCTTATAAAAGTGAATTTATTGGAGCAATCTCTGGAGGGAATAAATCAGTTATGAGATCTTCTTCTTTGCTTTAATTGCGAGTCACAACCAGTCTTTATCGCCTATGACTTCACTTACAGATGTAGCACTCCAGATCAGACTCAAATGGGTGTGTCCCAGTCAAAAGCCCAGCGGATGCCAGTGGCTGGGGGTAGAGATGTCCGGATCCGATCACGTGATCGGGGATCGGAGCCGATCACGTGATTTTCAAAAGATCGGGGATCGGGAGAAAAAAATCGGGGATCGGGATTTTTTTTTTTTTTTTTTATAAATATTTTTTTTTAATTTAATGTTACAAAACAAAAATGACCATGTTCACGTCTTAAAGTCATCCTGAGGACTTAGTTTTGGTTTAAAATTACACAACATCATGTATGTGTTGCTTTCTTTGGGCTTGTTTTCATAGACCTGGTTGCTTATTTCTCTGAAATCTGGCAACAGAGTGGGCGCAGTGTCTAATAGTAGCAGTAAGCTAACGAGAGGCTACGTTCAGCTGGTGACTCGGGAGTCGGGACAGAGAAAATGTCAGGAGTTTGGAAGTATTATAAAATTGAAAGCGAAGGCAGTGTAACAGCCAGATGCAATGTTTGCAAGGCAGAGGTTCCGCATGGTGGAAAGAACAGAGCTACGTTCAACACGACCAATCTAATACGCCACCTGAGAAACAAACACCAACAACAACACGACGAGTACACAGCGGCCACTCAGGTAACGGCACTGAAACAACCGACACTTTCAGAGACTTCTAAAAGGAAAGAGAAACTGCCCCAGAACAGTGAAAAGGCCAACACAATAACAGCCAAGATAGCTGAATTCATCGCGTTGGATGACCAGCCGTTATTTGTTACCTTTTTTTTCTCTTAATGCATTGCATAAAGATCGGATCGGGAAAAATCGGTATCGGCAGATTGTCAAAATCAAATGATCGGAATCGGATCGGGAGCAAACAAAGGTGATCGGGACATCCCTAGCTGGGGGTGTTGCCAAATTGCTAGAGGGCGTTGCCCAATTTCCCCATTTGTTCAATTACAGGATTTAACCATGAGATGACGCTTCATTCACAAAATACACAATGGGTGTTGTAGAAACATCAATATTTTAGATCAAATAAAGTATATAGTTTGCTTTATGCAGTATATTTCTTGTAATATTGTACAGTAGATTGAAGTAAATCAACTTATACATTAAGATAAGATAAGATGGACCTTTATTAATCCCGTGGGGAAATTCAGTAGTTCAAACAGCAACAGGGTGAGAGTGAAAAACAGGACAGCACAGATTCACACAGATTAATAAAATCAAAAATAAGATGAGCGATAAAAATAATAATAATGAGAAACTATGAAATAAGAAATGAATAAAACTAAAATGTAATTATCATATCATATATTATAATGTATTGTATTATTAAGTAATATCATACATTAACCCCATTATAGCAGATGCCACATTGAATGGATGAACACATGTATGCATCAATAATTACAACAGAGTATTTCTAAATACAAGTTGTAAAAATACTTATATGTATTTAATATTAACCCTTTGGAGTCGACCGTCACGCCGGCGTGATCAGATCACATGACCTGTTCAAGCCGGTGCCGCATAAAAACAACAGTCCGGACAACATTGCCGTGTGTTTCTGTCGAAAGTACTGGCTTGAAACTATATCCCAGTCTTTGTTTCATGCAAAAAGACCCAGTAAACACGGAGATACGATGATATAAAGTTAATACATTTCAAAAGTATGAAATATGGAAGCACATATTTGAATATCTTCGCCATATTTGATCATTTTACGAAAACGGAAAATACTGGAAACTGTAGATCCTGCTCAACAGGATGTATATGTGTATTTCTGTCGAAAGTACTGGCTTGAAACTATATGCCAGTCTTTGTTTCATGCAAAAATACCCAATAAACACGGACATACGATGATATAAAGTTAATACATTTCAAAAGTATGAATAATGGAAGCACATATTTTAATATCTTCGCCGTATTTTATCATTTTACGAAACGGAAAATACTGGAAACTGTAGATCCTGCTCAACAGGATGTATATGTGTATTTCTGTCGAAAGTACTGGCTTGAAACTATATGCCAGTCTTTGTTTCATGCAAAAATACCCAATAAACACGGACATACGATGATATAAAGTTAATACATTTCAAAAGTATGAATAATGGAAGCACATATTTTAATATCTTCGCCGTATTTTATCATTTTACGAAACGGAAAATACTGGAAACTGTAGATCCTGCTCAACAGGATGTATATGTGTATTTCTGTCGAAAGTACTGGCTTGAAACTATATGCCAGTCTTTGTTTCATGCAAAAATACCCAATAAACACGGACATACGATGATATAAAGTTAATACAGATATATTTCAGAAGTATGAAAATGGAAGCACATATTTTAATATCTTCGCCGTATTTGATCATTTTACGAAACGGAAAATACTGGAAACTGTAGATCCTGCTCAACAGGATGTATATGTGTATTTCTGTCGAAAGTACTGGCTTGAAACTATATGCCAGTCTTTGTTTCATGCAAAAATACCCAATAAACACGGACATACGATGATATAAAGTTAATACAGATATATTTCAGAAGTATGAATAATGGAAGCACATATTTTAATATCTTCGCCTAATTTTATCATTTTACGAAACGGAAAATACTGGAAACTGTAGATTCTGCTCAACAGGATGTATTTACCAGGGAGGGGGTGAGGTAATCAGGTAAACGGAGTGATACGAAACGAGACGAAGGGGGACGGCGGGAACCGAAGAGAGACGGCGGGAAATGGAGAGAGACGAAGATATACGAAGACAGGCGGCGGGAGACGAAGAGAGGCTGCGGGAGACTGCGATTGAAGTAAAGTGACAGACAAACATTGAGAATTTAGATATAGTTAGATAGATTTAGAGTTTTGAAGACTCAACTATGATGAAGAGAACTCTGAACGTGAGTCAAGCTTTAAGCTTGTTTTTTGACATGGAGGAGGAGGAATCTGTGATGTTGCCCTCTGTGTCGTAGTTGACAGAAACCGCTTTGAAGCGTGGCACAGATAAAGACAGAAAAAACTGATTTTTGTACATAATGTGTATATATATATATATATATTTGTATTATATTTATAATAACACTTTTGCCTTATCAGAATGAAATCCCATGCTACCTCAATCAAACTTTCACATTATCATAGTCACATCCCATGTATATATTTCCAGCTTTTAAATGGTTTTGTTGTGTATGTTTGTGTTATGAAAAATAAAATCATTTTCAAAATCTGTTTTTACGTTTTTGTTGTGATTTTGGGTCCAAAATGTTCATATAGTAGAAGATCACCTACATCCAAACGAAATAAATATAATTAATTATGATGAATACGTTAAGTCTTGTTCATTGTTTTTCACTTTTATTAAATGTTTGATATTTCCGGTGGAAATGGTGGACTATCGGACATTCAAAATGCAGCATATTTCCCCCAAGTGTCTGTCAAAATGCATTTTACGTTTCTAACTTGCAATATCAATATTTCAGCTCTCTTCACTCCAGAAAAGCGATCTCCCTCTCTCTCTCTGTGTGCGGGGGATCACAGGAGGGGGGAGAGCTGTGGAATGTGACTCCACACATTCCGATGGCCAATTAGTTTTAAACAAAGGGTCCCCAACATACATAGGAAACATGGGGGGGTTGGAGCTTTTTTAAGGGACAGCATCGCCCTGAGATCTATGCTGCTAATATGTTCATGGCCATAACGCCATTTGTAACATATGGGAGAATGGTGAAAATAACCAACTGGACTGGGACCAATGGGAAAATGCCTCTTCCCCTCAATGTGAAGCAAAAGATTGAGTCCTATGTTTCCAATCGGTTCCCAAATCTGAACATTGACCAGTGGCATAAGATCAGGAGCCGGGTAAACGAGAGACTGAGGAGCCCCAGAAAAACAGATCCCGAAATCGCTCGTCCTGGTTTCCGCAGCAGATAGGCCTACAGCATGTGTCTGTTACTGTATGTCAGTTATTTTAAATAAAACGGTGAAAACTGAACTTGAAAATTGTTTCCTCTTTTTATTTTCTTTATTATTTTCGGGATGGGGAGACGTGTGTGATTAAAAAATTCATTCGCAGAAATGTAAAGCGATCTAACTAAGTTCTATTCATAGTCTTGACGGGAAGTGCCGTGTAAATGGTTGGCTATATGCATTTGAAAAGCAATATAAATCACACAGTTATTATGCAATAGGCTATAAAAGCACCATCAATTACCTTTCTCCAATTCAAACTCTTGACGGGAAAAAAGGAAGGTGTAAATGGTTGGGCTATACTGTACTGTATACATACAAAGGCCATTCAATAGACGTTCAATATATAGTATTCGTTTATTAGAGTCGGCTTGACTCGGTTTGCATTCATAAAGAATGCACAACGAAATGCAGTTTAGCTTCTAACCAGGAGCAACAAGCAGTAAAGTCAAAAGTAATGTACACAATCTACAGAATAAAATATATAATGAATTGAATGATGAATAAACAGTGAGGGGTATGAATACACTAGATATCAGCCTGTGAGCAGTACAGTATGAACAGTGTGTTAATCGTTAATGTCAGATATGTACTAAGTAAATAGCCTACATTAATTTCATGATGGATTAAAACACATTTATTTCGTTAAAAATAAACAAAATGATTAAATGTAGGGTGAATTGCCCTAATGTGGAACATTTTTGCATTTCAGACTTCGGGAATATATTGCGACATGAAGCCGAATACAATAAATCAAAATCCAGTAACATTCTGAAATCCCCAGGATGTGTCCTAATCAAACCAAAAGAGAACATGCAGATATTAAACTCATAAAGAAATGGTAGACATATTAGTACTCTTAGTGCCAAGTTGTCTCAGACAATCTGTTTTCCTAATGTGGGACAGTTCTGTGCAAAATGTGGGACACTGAAAAGTCTATATTAAAAAGCCTCAGTCACCTTCATTCATGTAATAAAAAAATCTCAGGCCAGTAACACTCAAAGCTACAGTAAATGTGCAATACCATGCTATGTTACTATTTATAATGTTATTGTTGTTACAACAGAAGATGTTTTTATTTAAATTGAAGTTAAATGCATCAATCTGGTGCACTGAGGGCAACATTTGTAGATTTGTGGATACGGCTCTCAACACTCATATGAAACAGAACTGTTCTTACAATGTGTGTTGGAAGGTATTACATTAATTACTATGCATATTTTATTGTGTCAACACACAGCTGATCACCTGAGAGCTGCCGTTTCATTCAGAGCGTTTAAAAAAAACGACGGTCTGATTTCAACAACTCAATGTGTGATTATTATAGCAGTAATATTAGACACTAATACTACAGTAAACTATTAGCACTGTACATATTATTGTTTGCCTGTGGGATTAGGATGATCGGTAGTGAGAGCCGCTGCATTTTACTCCGGTCGGATGTGATATAAAAACAAAGCGATTATTGTTGTTGTTGTAAACTCACGTGGATTACATTTAGTGCATTCATTTCAACTCGCGAACATATGATACATTAAATGAATGCGAGGATGACGATCGAACATCGTTTGTTTGACCCTGGATGCATTTCCTGATCTAAAAACATAGCGATGGTTTTGTACTTACGCCAACGTGAATTAAACATTATTTTGTTAAATAAAAACATGGTGATGTTTAGTAAATTATTACATGTCTCTTATTTAGCACAGAATATGATCCTATCCGTGACATATGGATCTTAACAAATATCCGCTATATCAGATACCTGTAGATCAGCTGTTTATTTCACATGAGTTCCAGTGTGGCAGCTTTTCACGGCTCCCCCTGGTGGATCCATGATCCATTGCTGCTGGTTTCATTATAATTAAATGTATTTATCAAGGGGGCGTTTCAAGTCCTGCGGGGGGGTTTTACTTTTCAGCAGGGGCCCACCCCGTGCCGATCACGGACCCGCACGGGTAGGCGTCTGAAACGAAGCGCTACATCTGTACGCGACCCAAAAAATGGGATTTGGGATTTGTAGTCGTTCTCGTTGCGTATTTTTCATAGTCTTATATTTCAACAGTTTTACGACAAACTGTGACTTTTTTTACATGGAAATTATTGTTTAAGATTGACAAACATCATATGTGTCATTCGTGGCACAATTCAAACGGGATCAAAAGATAACTTTTCTCTCTCCATTGACTTTAATGTATAATTTTCCGCTTCCGGGGTCCCATGGACCGGAAGTAGATGGGCGTGACTTCGCCTCTCTATTTCAACACAGCTGGCTAGCAGCTCTCTGAGTGATCACTGCTACATTATTTCTGAGTCTCCAAAAACACTGAAAAGGAAACATTCCCAAGTTGAGGTTAAGCTATGCGCAGCTCGCAAAAAACTGAGGTTGAAGGCCCAGCAGACAAGGAGACTGAAGGCACGAGTTTCTTCCTTGGCAGGTGTAATAAAAGTAATTCAGAAGAAACTCCTTATTTCAACTGACTGTGCCTCTCTTCTTGATGGTCTTGATGAGGTTCCCAGAGATGTCTTTCAGAGAATACAAAAAAAGAAGAAGTCAGTGTTTTCTGAAAACATGAAGCAATTTGCCACCACATTGCACTTCTACTCTCCAAAGGCCTATGACTATGTCAGAGAAAAGTTTCACTTGTCTTTGCCTCATCCTCAGACCATTCGAAAATGGTACAGTAGCATCTCGGCAGATCCTGGATTTACTGTTGCAGCATTCACAGCTTTAAAAAGTCATGTTGCTGAAAGGAAAGACGCCGGGAAAGACACAGTTTGCTCATTAATGATGGATGAAATGTACATCCATAAGCAAACTGAGTTTGGGGGGAACCAAATTCATGGGTATGTTGACATTGGCTCTGGAGAAATTGAAAATGTGATTGCAACCCAAGCATTGGTCCTTATGGTTGTTGCAATCAATGAGTCTTGGAAGATCCCCATTGCTTACTTCCTCATAAACAACATGACGGGAACCGAGAGAGCAAACCTCATCCGAGAGAGCCTTGTTAGGCTTCATGCAATTGGAGTAAGGGTTATCTCTTTGACATGCGATGGACCCTCCCAAAACTTTGCCATGATCAGGGAGCTTGGTGCCAAATTGGACATTTTTGACATGAGATCATTTTTTCTCCATCCCGAGGATCACACACTATGTGATCCTGGATCCTGGATCGATGTCATATGCTCAAGCTTCTTTGAAATGTCTTCTCAACAGTTGGGGTTTTGGTAAGAGAAGATGGCCAGCAGATAATGTGGAAGTTCATTGAGGGGCTCCACAAGCCGCAGGAAATGGAGGGCTTGCGTCTTGGCAACAAATTAAAAATGGCCCACATCCAGTGGAGAAATCAGAAAATGAAGGTCAATCTTGCAGCCCAACTATTTAGCAGCAGTGTAGCAGATGCCCTTGAATATTCAGAAAAGGAGCTTAAGTATCCTCAGTTTACTGGAAGTGCAGCCACAGTTCAGTTCATGCGCACAATTGATGCAGCCTTTGACGTCCTTAACAGCCGAAACCCACTCGGGAGAGGACACAAAGCACCCATCAAGCCAGCAACTAAACACCGTGCCATAGGTATTCTATTAGAAGCTGAGTCCCTTCTCCGTGAGCTTAAAATGAAAGGAAAGGACAACAAACTTGTTCCTTGACATGCCACACAGAAGAAAACACCCATCTGTGGTTTCATTGCTTGTGGGAGAAGTGTTATTGGCATCTACGAAGACCTGGTAGAGCAGCCAGCTCTACCCTGTCGATACCTTCAAATTCAAAAATTCAAAAGCTTTTATTGTCATTGTACATATATACAACGAGATTCATGGTTGCTGCTCCAGCGAGTGCTTTAAAAACAGACATATTAAAACACAAAATAAAAGGTCTGACAGTTACGACCAGCAAGTAGTGCACACAGCTTCGGATCGTCAAGTAGATGACCAGGATTAATAAATAAATAAATAGATGAATAAAATAGAATTATGATAAAATATATATATATGATAAATATTACAGTATACATAAAAACAGACCAGGATTATTGCACAGTGGGGATGTGGGGAGTTATTTTTGTGTGTTTAATGTCCTAATGGCCCATGGGAAGAAACTGTTTGTGAGTCTGGAGGTGCGGGCTTTCAGTGAACGGTAGCGCCGGCCCGAGGGCAGCAGGTCGAACAGATGACGGGCTGGGTGGGATGAGTCCTTCAGGATGGAACTGGTCCTCCTGAGGCAGCGAGACCTGGTGATGTCTTCCAGGGAGGGCAGAGGGCAGCCAATAATCCTCTGGGCCGTGTTAATGACCCTCTGCAGAGCCTTCCTGTCGGCAGCCGAGCACCCTGCATACCAAGCAGAGATGCAGTATGTGAGGACGCTCTCAACTGTCGAGCGATAGAAGGTCACCAGCAGCTTCTGATTCAGATGGTTCTTTCTGAGCAGTCTCAGGAAGTACAGTCGCTGCTGGGCCTTCTTTATCACTGCCGTGGTGTTTGTGGACCAGGTGAGCTCCTGGGAGATGTGGACTCCCAGGAATTTAAATGAAGGCACCCTCTGACCTTCTGACCTACAAGTTAAGTCAGGATCATTTGGAGCTGTTTTTCTCTGCAATCAGAGCGCATGGAGGTTACAACAACAACCCCAATGTCAGGCAGTTCCGAGGGGCATACAAGCGTCTCCTTGTAAGGCACCAGGTGAAAAAAGGCACAGGTAACTGTCTTCTTCGTGACAACACAACCATCCTTGACTCAACATCGGCAAATATCAACATGGCACGCAGGTTGGGTATTGAGCCGGTGGAAGACATTTTGACTGAGGATGACACCCTTGCTAACCTTCCTGATGTTAACCATCTATCTGAGTACAAATAA
Organism: Chionodraco myersi; assembly: GCA_009756435.1. Taxonomy (NCBI): domain Eukaryota; kingdom Metazoa; phylum Chordata; class Actinopteri; order Perciformes; family Channichthyidae; genus Chionodraco; species Chionodraco myersi. Next base: position 8,863 of record RQJG01011947.1, on the reverse strand, counting down.
GCAGCGATCTCATACATTGCAGGCTTCATTGTTAAAAAGATAGAACAGAAGGTCACCTGCATGCCTTGCTCACATGCACTGACATCAGCTGACTCTGTGCATCCATTTGTAACTTTGAAGAACAGAGGTGGCCTACAGAAACCATCACCAGGCATCACTTCAGTGTGTCAAGTTACCGAAAGATGTTTTCAGCGGCTTCTAAATGCCAATGAGGGAAAGGCTCCACAGGGAAGAGGAACAACAGCGGCAATTGTCCACCAGGTGCTTTCGGAGTGTTCTGAGAAAAATCTCTTCCCACAGCTGCACAACCACATGTTTGACATGTGTGTTGAAGCTAACCATGTCCATGTTCTGGTAAAGATGGCTTCTGCCTTGTACAGCAAAGTCAGATTAAATCATATAGCAAGGCGGCAGACGGATAAGATTAAAGAAGGCAAAGTAGTCCGTAGAAAACTGACCAAATTAATCCATTTTTACGGAGACTAAAAAAAAGGTTGTTGGCCATTTCTGTGTTTTGCAGGTGTACGTTTATTATCTGTGTTTGTCAAAAATTGTGTATGCATATTTGTAAATATTTGTAAATATATGTATATATCTATATCATATATATTAAGTTATTGGTTTGTGTTTTACGTGTCATGGACAATTAATACCTTTTTTGTAATTTACGGACCTAGAACAAGGAACATGGCTAGTGGCAAGCCTTACTCTCTTTGGAAAACATTGTATATGTTGCTTGGAGCCCACATGAAAGGGGCCTGAGTAACTTTCAATGTCTGCTGTTAAATATTCTGGGTACACACTGCAGTGTGGGTATTGTGTGAACCTGATTATTAGTTGGAGTCTGCATGAACGGGGCCCAACTGTTTATTATCTGTGTTTGTCTATACTTGTGTGTACATATTTGTAAATATCTGTAAATATAATTATACATCTATATAATATATATTAAATTATTGGTTTGTTGTTTGCAGTGTTTATTGTGATTATCAGTTGGAGTCTGCATGAACGGGGCCCAACTGTTTATTATCTGTGTTTGTCTATACTTGTGTGTACATATTTGTAAATATCTGTGTGACGGAGCGGGTCACAGAGTGACTGACTCCGCCACTGACAGCCGACACACACACACACCAAACATTTCCTGCTGTCTTCCGTCAAAAGAAACAATGCAATGTATTGTTTCTTGTGTGTTTGTTATTTTTGTTAAATGATTATGTTAAGAGGTGGTTAACCTGTTTTATGTTTGGTCGGATTTGTATGTTGAAATGTGGTTTTGAGTTAATTGTGTCACCTGTGGACTGTCAGCCTGTGGGAGGGGCTATGGGCTCATAAGGGACGGGGTTTGGCCCTGGAGGGGGCACTCGGAAGAATGTTGCAGTGAAGGCAACAGCTGGGACATGTTTGGGGAGTGTGTTGCAGAGAAGGCAACAACAGAACATGTCTACTCTGATGAGTGATGGACGTTTGTTTTGGTCTTTTATTTTGTTTGTTTAAGGTGTGCTGTTTCGTTATTTTTTTGTTGCTGCTGATATAAAGTGTTTTTGGAGCTTAACCCAACCGACTACGCCAGTGTTTTTGAACGGAGAAATAGAGCCCCGTCACATATGGTGTCAGAAGTGGGATGGCTAGTCGGAGGAAGCTGGGCGGCGTTGCGGAGCGGCGAACGGGACTACGATCCCGGCGTCAGCAGCAGGAGGAGAGCGCGGCTGCTGGGTCGGAGCGGGCATGGGAGACGGAGGATGAGGACGGGTCCTGGGTGGGCCCAGCGGCTCCTGCGGCCTTGGGGTCGGCCAGTGGACCAGGGCGAGAGGGGTTCCTGTTGGCGGAGCTTCGGGACCTACGGACTTCTATTTCGGTTGGTGATCCGTATCTTCGGTCGGACTCCGATGGCCGGCCTGGTCGGCCGGCGCCTGGGTGGAGGCACTGTGCGGTGCGGAGATTCCACAGTGCCAGTGCGGTGAGGACATGCACACTGTTTGTTGCGGTTTGGACGCATTGCCAAAGCGTGGAGGTGGCTGTTTGCCTTTCCAGGTTGCCGCACATCGCCAACCTTGGGGAGGGAGAGGATAATGTGACGGAGCGGGTCACAGAGTGACTGACTCCGCCACTGACAGCCGACACACACACACACACACCAAACATTTCCTGCTGTCTTCCGTCAAAAGAAACAATGCAATGTATTGTTTCTTGTGTGTTTGTTATTTTTGTTAAATGATTATGTTAAGAGGTGGTTAACCTGTTTTATGTTTGGTCGGATTTGTATGTTGAAATGTGGTTTTGAGCTAATTGTGTCACCTGTTGACTGTCAGCCTGGGGGAGGGGCTACGGGCTCATAAGGGACGGGGTTTGGCCCTGGAGGGGGCACTCGGAAGAATGTTGCAGTGAAGGCAACAGCTGGGACATGTTTGGGGAGTTTGTTGCAGAGAAGGCAACAACAGAACATGTCTACTCTGATGAGTGATGGACGTTTGTTTTGGTCTTTTATTTTGTTTGTTTAAGGTGTGCTGTTTCGTTATTTTTTTGTTGCTGCTGATATAAAGTGTTTTTGGAGCTTAACCCAACCGACTACGCCAGTGTTTTTGAACGGAGAAATAGAGCCCCGTCACAATCTGTAAATATAATTATACATCTATATAATATATATTACATTATTGTTTTGTTGTTTGCAGTGTTTGCAGTGTTTATTGAGATTATCAGTTGGAGTCTGCATGAACAGGGCCCAACTGTAAAATACTCTCAAAAATCCAAGCCGGGATGCTACTCAAAGACATAACCATCGGAATGTATCATACTAAATTGTTCAAAGAGCCTTAACATATTGCCTCCCTCAACTGTTCAGTATATCTTAGTCTGCATGAATGGGGCCTAAGTTTATATTGATCTGTGATCCATAAACTACATTTGCAACCTCCTCCATATTCATGTTTTTGTAGATAGTTTCATAAGTTGTGTGTCAAAGTTAAACAACTGTTCATTGCCAAACGAGTAAGCATATGGAAAACGGGGAACGGGGCCTAATCTCATATTGATTTGTTAAACATATGCTTATTCAAATATTCATTTGTATGCTATGGTTTCTTGATGTGTTTGTCCAAGTTAAGGATCAGTTCAATGCAAATTAAAAAAATATATATATATCTATGAAATGTAAAACTTTTATAAAAAAACCTATTTCTTTCTTCGATTACTGTTTTAGCATGTGATATTATATATTTTCTGATATAGGTTGTTTATAACTGTAAAAACATAATTTTGGAATGTATCAGTGTTCTTTTGTTCATTGTTTACCTCTTTTTGATTGTTCATCAAATTCATGTTCCTATTACATTTGTATCGAACATTTATCTCAGCTCTATCTTTCAAGACTTTGACAACTGCCTTAACCTGTTTTTTCTTCATGACCCTTCTGCACTAGTTTTTAGCATTGTGTGCAGACTTTGTTGTGTGTGTTTGTCTCATTTTTATGTTGTGTTTGTCCATGTCCTGTGTCCATGCTTTTCAGTTTATTTTTGCATTTTTGTCCCGTCTTATATGTTCCCATTCCTGACCTGCACCTTGTCGTGGTGAGTGGGCTTTAAACTAAGACGGGCACACATTTTTAACATGTGATCTTTCTTTCATGTAGGACGCTTCAGGGAAGTTGCAATGCCTCGGCCAATGTGATGTCTTCTCCACGTGAAAGAGATTGAAGGCATAACTTATAACTTGAGACAATTTTCCAAAAGTTATGACATTTATTGGCTTAGGCAGTAATGGATTACATCTAACACGAATCAAGATCGTATAGAATCTTAAAGGAAAGTGTAATCCTTAGTTACATAGGATAATATGTAATCAGATTAGTTTTACTTTTTTTAATAATAGAGAAACTCAGGATTACAATCTTATTCAAAACCTAAAAAGAGCTGTTTGTTGTAAAATGATCAAATTGTATCTCTTCTCTGGAAGCGGTACTGTTCTGTAGGCTAATACTTTAATTGTGAATCTATACACCTACTGCCTGAATCTGATTTATGGTATTATATTATACATTTAAGTAAAAAAAAGAGGAAGAGCAGCCATGTTAACAGTGTTATGGCTACAGATGTAATATCTAACTCAACATTAGCCATGACAGTCTGGGCTTAGCAATGGCCTTAGAATACATACTCTAAAGGCCAAATCCAAAAACAGTGATACTGACATTTTAGCAGTTCACAGTCTTTGGAGATGGTCTTTCAGGCAATTGGCTAGTGACTTTAAAAACATATAATTTCCCCTAGGGGTGAAATGAACTCTATCTCGCAAAAAAAGCCCAGGACTGTCATGTCTAATGTTGGAGTGGTCAACAATGACACCATTTAGGCTATGAACAAAAGTAGCCATAACACTGTTAACAAACTTCCGGGCCTTGTCAATTTTGACAGGATTTGCACCAGCCCTCCACCGGCGCCTCTGGTTGATCTGGGAGAGCATGATCTTCATGCCAGGGTGCCGATGGTGAAGCTGGTGCAGGTCCTCCTTCATCTGGTTCAGCAACTGAACACTGGGCACATCCCCCAAGTCATTGCCGCCACAGTGGATGAGGAGGACATAGCTGTCTCTGATTATCCATACAGTCACTATGCGAGGAAAATAAATGAGAGTAACAAATGCTTCAGATAATGAGGAATATCAAATTAAGTATAAAGGGTTGCTCATTTTGTTCCTTATGAAATCACACCTGTATGGTTAAAAGTAACAAGAGAGCAAAACCTCAAAAAACAGATTAACAGCACACAGTTTATATATATATATATATATATATATTTATATATTTATATACTGTGTGCTGTTTATCTACAATTGTGCACACAAGTATAGTATGTTTGTGTGTAATGTCAACCATCTGAAGTCATGTAAAGTAAGCCAGGACCATCAATTTACAGGTTGTGCAGTTTGGCGTGGAGGAGGTTGCCATCTTCTTTTTTCTTAATGCTGAAATAAATAAAAATGGTTTAATCAATATAAAGCACCTTTCTTTTTCTACAGTCATATTTCATTAATTAAATGTAATTCACGCAACACTGGCCATATCTCTGCTAGTTTACAAAGTTTAGTTACAAATGACATTTATATTTGAAAAACGGTGAAGCACTTAAACAACAATTGTATATAGTGTAGGTTCAAGAACATTTAAATCAAAAGGACAAGTTTTGTAAAGTTACAGGGTATCTTACCTTCAGAATATGCCGGGAACGAGGAGCAGTGACCGCAAGCTGGGTTGTTAGCATAGACTGTGTTGTTAGCTTAATACTGAGAGCATGTTAGCTTAGCTTCTTAGCCTGAGCTAGGTCTGGAACGTCACGCTCGTTGGCAGCAGGTCCTGCCTCGGCTCTGCCTCTTTGCCCTTATTTGGAGCTGGCGGGAGAAGGCGGGAGTTAGACTCTGACGTCACTGTCGAGCCGTTAGTAGCCGACTCCGCCTACTAAGGGCTTCTCGGCAACTCTGCAGAATCCTATGGGTGACGTCATGGACCCTACGTCCATTTATATATACAGTCTATGGTTAGAAGCCTCTGATGTCCTCTAGGTGTCTCTTTGAAGTTATGCGTGAGACTGTCTAGCCCCCTCACAGCCCAGGCCTCTCCCCCTTTCTCCACCCCTTCCTGTCACACGATATGAGGCCAGAAGATAGTGGGGGGTGGAATTAGGTGAAAAAAGAAATCCATGCAGACTAAATAAAAAGCCAGTCATTTCCACTCATCAAGTCACCTTTCAAAAAAAGAAAAATGGCCAAGAGACGCATCGATATGGGTTTAATCAGCGAGACGCCTGTGACAACTTACCGCCATCCGTCCGGAGCGCCAATCAAGAAACGGATGCAGTATCTGTGCCGGGTTCAGACGTCTCCAGCCGAAGATCTGTGCACAAACTTATCTCGTGCCCTCATTGGTCATGTGCACGTTCATGTGTGTTGGAGGAGGGGCTCTGTAAGGAAGTGGCAGATTTTTTCCGGTTGGGTACTTTCTCCAAAATGACCTACCCCACCTTTAAGAACAATTAACACACACACACACACACACATACACATACACGCACACGCACACGCACACGCACACGGCACACGCACACGCGCACACACACCACACACACACACACACGCACACGCACACGCACACGCACACGCACACGCACACACACACACACACACACGTTGGAGTTGGCCTTTGATGTGAGGGTTGAGATAAGCCTTGGATGTTAATCTATGTTGATTAAGACACTCTCTGTGAGGTGAGGGAGTTAGTTTTTAAAAAAGAAATACGCTCAATCTAAATAAAACAGCCATTCATTTTCACTCACTAAGACACCTAAAAACGTTATTGTCCTCTCTAAATTTGATTCAGGGTTTGTTTTACATGATTTGTGCTTGCTAAGGATGTTTCTTTTTAAGTTTTTGTGAAACTGTTAACTACAAGGAAGTCTCTGTTTGCAAAGAGGGTATTCATATTAATTTAAAAAAGATCTTATTTAGGTTTTAATAGTGATAACTAAGGATGTTCTCTTTAGTTGTAACTCACACAGAGTAGAATGTGTTTTGGTAACTTCCATTCTCCCTCTGACACTGCACGGCACAGTTAATGCCCAATGGAGAATACCAGGCGCTTCATCTTTTCATTCGTCTCCATGTCTTCCTTGCCAGCCATAACCATGCTGAGAAACCGGACGAGGTCAGAGGGAGAATGGAAGTTACCAAAACACATTCTACTCTGTGTGACTGTCAGGCACTTGTTCAGAAGCAAGCAGCTCACCACAATATTACACAGGCTTGGCCACTCTGAGAGCTACGGATTTGGTTTGGAGTTGGAAATTGCCCTGGCAAAGGTCCTGGACAAAGTCTCATCCTATCGGACACCCGCAATTGTGATAGGACATTGAAACATGGTATTCCACTGTGAGTGGGACAATTTGAATAAAACCACGCCCAGTGTGCACGGCAGCAACATTGTCAACAGTGCTGGGGGAATCATGGTCCAGGTGGTCAAGCCTGGGTTTGAGAGCAACAAGGTCCGAATGCTACCCGTCATCGACAAGTCGCAACAGCGTAGCCTGAAAGTCAACACACCAGAAACACTCCCACACTTGTATTTCACTCGCGCCGACCCAAAGTTTAATGACGGCTCATCATTCACACCGCCAGCAGAGAATGACACAGTCTATGCAACTGAGATGCAAGTGTACTACATCTGGCTCTTTATCAGGCACATAGGAAGCAATGGACAGCTGCCTGTGCCTGGACTTGGGGGCTTCACCTCTGCAACTGGTACTCCTCCACTCAGAAAATCAACAGTGGACTACTTCACGGCACGCCCATCCATCAACCAATCATTGACAATACAGTTGTTCGTGAGCTACTGAAGCGTTCTGAGCTAGCCACTGATCAGGTGGATCAGAGGTGGGTCCTGAATACATTTGATCTTGGTGTCTGTATGAAAGCCCTACCCATCATCTGGTGTTGGCCAGATACATTTGTCCGTCATGTGGTTATGATTGGCCCCTTTCTTTACATTCTGGCGGACACCACCCCAAAGGATCTGCCATACCCTAAGGATGCCCTGTTCATCCAGGATGGCATGGCTCTGCTCCATGTCCTCACCAACCTTCCTCCAACCTGTGGGGAGATATGCCTACAATTGCTTGATCAGATGATGGCCAAAAAGCACTTTTTGTTCTCGACTGACAGTTGCCATCCAGGATCTATCAAAGCACAGGAGAGCTTGAGACGTGGCAGTTCAGAGAAGATCATTTTGGCTGGACCAGCAACCAGGAAGCCATATGACTTCAAGATGTTTCTCACAAATGATGACAACAAAAAGCAACTCTGCCAGCTCCTGCTGCGAGTATGGAGTGATCAACAGGCAGCTTCAAGGCTGGAGAGAACAGAAATGGCAGTGCTGGTCGTGGAAGGGAGAGCCCATCAACTTCTCTCCTCAAATGGCAAGGTAAATTGAAAGCCCATATTAAAAGTGATTGATGGTTTAATTATACTCTAAGTGATTATCTGTGATTTGTGTCTAGTCTCTGTCATTGTTGATCAAAGTGCAATGTCCCATTGTGTATCAGGTTGAGGTACGTGAGCTCCCCACTAGCTACAGCAACCAGGAAGAGACTGATACAAGGGTGGTACTCTACCTTCATCATGCTGCTGCCCTTGGGTACAAGAATGCTGTAGTCTGAACACCTGACACAGATATCTTTGTGATTCTTCTTTACCACGCTCATGCCATCAGGCTGACTATATACCTGGATACGGGGGCAGGGAAACATAGACAACTTCTCAACCTCTCTGAGCTCGCAGAATCCCTGGGAGAAGACTACTGTGCCACACTTCTTGGATTCCATGTGTTCAGCGGAGAAGACTGCACCAGTGCCTTCAAAGGGAAGGGGAAGGTGGCGCCCTTGAAAAATCTGGAGAAGAACCCGAAGTTTCACAGGGCGTTCAGTCAACTCTGTGACAACTGGAATGTCAAGCCTGAGGTGATGAAACAGTTGGAGCAATTCACCTGTCTGATATATGGAGAGAGTCGTGAGTCTTCAGTGGACGTAGTCCGTGCCAAGTTGCTGCGCAAAATGGTGGGGCAGGACGATAAACTCACTGCCAAGTCTAAGGTTGACCTGGCTCGCCTTCCTCCATGCTATGATGCTCTGCAGCCGCACGTCCAACGTGTGAACCATCGCGTCGCTCTATACAAGCGAGCTGATGAATCCATTTTAGAAAAACCAAACCCCTATGATGAGCCAACCTCCCTGGTTTATCGCCTGGACACGACAGAGCGTGAACAGAAAGACGAAGAGGAAGAGGAATTTGACTCTGATGATAGCATTGAAAACGATGATTCAAA
>RQJG01011946.1:0-14864 GCA_009756435.1 Chionodraco myersi | reverse complement strand
AGGTGTATATCAGTATGTAGTGTCTCTACTTTAAAGAGTCCTCTCCGCTGATGTTCAGGTGTATATCAGTATGTAGTGTCTCTACTTTAAAGAGTCCTCTCCTGCTGATGTTCAGGTGTATATCAGTATGTAGTGTGTCTTCTTTAAAGAGTCCTCTCCTGCTGATGGTCAGGTGTATATCAGTATGTAGTGTGTCTTCTTTAAAGAGTCCTCTCCTGCTTTGATGCTCAGGTGTATATTTCAGCTCGTAGTGGTCTCTACTTTAAAGAGTCCTTCTCCTGCGCATGTTCAGGTGTATATCAGTTATGTAGTGTCTCTACTTGAAAGAGTCCTCTCCTCTGATGTTCAGGTGTATATCAGTGTGTAGTGTCTCTACTTTAAAGAGTCCTCTCCTGCTGATGTTCAGGTGTATATCAGTATGTAGTGTCTCTCTTTAAAGAGTCCTCTCCTGCTGATGTCCAGCCTATATCAGTATGTAGTGTCTCTACTTTAAAGAGTCCTCTCCTGCTGATGTTCAGGTGTATATCAGTATGTAGTGTCTCTACTTTAAAGAGTCCTCTCCTGCTGATGTTCAGGTGTATATCAGTATGTGTCTCTACTTTTAAAGAGTCCTCTCCTGCTGATGTGCAGGTTTACATCAGTATGTAGTGTCTCTACTTTAAAGAGTCCTCTCCTGCTGATGTTCAGGTTGTATATCAGTATTGTAGTGTTCTCTACTTAAAGAGATTCCCTTCTCCTGATGTTGCAGGTGTATATTAGTATGGTTGTGTCTCTACTTTAAAGAGTCCTCTCCTGCTGATGTTCAGGTGTATATCAGTATGTAGTGTCTCTACTGGGACATGTCTCGATGCTTTAATGTTCAAAATGCTGCAGCACCTCTTTTCCCCCTCTGTCTGAAACCAGAAACATCCTCTGATACCCCTTTCACACCAAGGCTGTTCCCGTTCTAGCTCCGTGCTAGAGCTTTTCTGGTTCAGAACCGGTTCTTCGGCTCAGCTCCCGCTCTGTTCACACCGCTCACCCGACTGGTGCTGCGTCATGACGTAACCGTTTGCGTGCCTGCTTCATAAAGCCAAACCGTGCGGAAACCCCTCACATCGACAACAACATCAATCGATTGTATTGAAGCGCTACTCGTTGTGCTCTGTCGAAACGAAATAGAACAAATGGGACGACTTTACTACAAACTTTACAGTCGTTACATGCTACATTCAAAAGTTCTTTACAATCATCAACTTCAACGACGATTCGAGGAGAAAGAAGGTAAATATACGTGCTATTCGATGGCGTTAGAGCTAGCTGTTGTTAGCCTCTGCATGCGCCGACCTCAAAATACCCGGCTTTGCAGCATTGATTATATGGTCTGACATTAAAACTGATGCTCAATGTTATTTCCTCAGATCATGTTGAAGCTGGCGGAAAGGCAGATGTCGCGTGTTATTTGGACACAGCCCAGATCTTCCGACGTAAGCGTGACGTGTGCGGTGCTTGCTTTCCAGACCGACAACTTTTTGGTGCTTGAAACGAACCGGATTCCCGAGTTGCGGTGTGAACAGGAAAAAACGGTGATTTTCAAGCTCCGAACCGGCCCTGGAACCGCGTTGGTGGGAAAGGGGTATCTTGAGGGAACACAGGGATTTTAGCCTTTGCAGACCATTTACATGCACTAACACCTATAACACACTACGGGCAGGGCCGCCTTAATGCACGGGCTGACCTGGGCTGAAGACCAGGAGTGGAGTGCACCAGATGGGCGTAAAAAAGTAGGGCTTAACTCTAACGTCGGGATTAGCTACGTCCGACGTAGTGATTCGAATTTACACCGAGTGCACCAAGCCTGACTAGTCTCGGGCGTAGCTGCGCCTGGTCTTAAGATGCGCGTCCACGTGAATACACGCGAAACAGTAATTGTTACCAAGCAACGCCATTTTACCATTTTACAGACTCAGAGGACCGCAGAGAAGAGGGAATTCCCACACCCACAGCGTCAGCGATGACTCAAGGGGAATCCCAAATGGCCGCACCCTGAAAGAGAAAGAGGGATTTGTCAGAGCGACAGCGGGAACTGACGGAGAAAGAAATCGGTGCTGGAGGGCCAATGAAACTTGTCTTATAGCCCGACATGCAGTTGTGCGATGAACATTAATCATGTCTCCCACAGTATTTTGAAAGGCCCCGTTCGCGTAGAATCTGAGCGCAATCAGCACCTGCAAGGTTGGGGAGAGCGCAGCGTTTCGATCTGATCCGTGCTGGAGTTGAGGGGAGATCTCCTCGATTAAATCAAAAAGGGCTTGTCTGCCGAAACGAAACCTCTCTATCAGTTCACTGTCTGAATAGATGTCCAGTGGGTTTGTTCGATCACGGACGACTCTTTCTCTTCTTAATGCCCTTTCATTGTTAAACATGTAAACAAGACGCCCTGCCATCGTTAATATCCTTCTTGCCTGTTTTACGTTACTATGGATACTAGTCTGTCTTTCCGATTTACGCCTGCTCCATACTAGGCGTAAAAGTTACACCCGGGCGCAACGCATACAGGGCTTAAGTCTAAGTGGTGCACTAGTCATAACATTAGTTTGGTCTTAACCTTCGGTTCTACGTCGGACGTAGAGTTACGCCCAGTTTATGCCCAGCTGGTGCACTCCACTCCAGGGGCCTACGGAGATCAGGGGCCTATCATGAGCCAATAAAAAAAACATTAAAAAAACATTTAAAAAAACAAAGTCTTGGCTTTCAGAATATGAAACTTTTATTTCCAAAATCACACGATAAATGCATTTTTGAAGCTTGTAAAGGGAAGATGACAGCTCTCACTCGCCACTCACTCCTCCTCCCTCCGGCTGACATTATGAATTTAAGGCGTATAGTAATCAGATAACACGGCCGTTAAAGTTTGTTTTCATCTGGTTTCAAATAAACAAAGTCGTGGCTTTCAGAATATAAAATTCTTTCGGCAAATTCAGATGATAAATACAACGTTGAAGCTTCGGCATAATTACAAGCGGAGAACGGAGTAACTTGACGTCACAGCAGGCAGAACAACAGCCGGTGTTTCTCACGAGGGTTTTCCCCGGGAAACAAACACAATACACACAAACGCAAAAATACACAAACACACAAACACACACACTCGCGAGCGATTACCAGACCAGTAATCCAAACGAAAATATCTTCCCTCCGTAGTATTATGATAATTTGCTCCGCTAACCAATCAGATCGATGGATTCCAGAGATGACTCCGAAACAGTCAGTGGGCACCACTCAACAGCCAATCAGAATGAGAATATGTTTCACATGTGACTTATTCAAATTGCGAGTGATTGAGTGACAGATGAAGGTTGTTTAGGAGAAAAAGTTTGAGAAGAAAAAGTTTGAGAGTGGCGCTCAGGAAAGGAAATTGTTGAGGGAAAAGGAGTTTCGAGACAAGCAGCTACAAAAAGTGCCGAAGCTTCCAGGTTATTTTAAACCTGTAGGCCGGATGAGGAGGAAGGACAGATGAGTTCTGGACCGAGCAGTAGCGGTGCCGGCTGCGGGGCCTCGGAGCCAAGTAGGCCGTCTGGTTCTGATAGCGATGGAGTAGCGGGAGAGGAAAAACAGACAGGAGGGACATTGGAGGAGATGGAGAGGACGACGAGGACTTGCTACGTGGAGGGGAGCCAACGGCAACCGGACAAATACACGAGGGAGGCCCGATACGTCACTCATCTGGAGGAGAGGACCAGGCGCGCGTAGAGCAGAGTGGAGAAGTGCGATCACAGAGCCTGCTGAGGCTATACATGACTTTCATTTGTTGTTTAAATAGGGGGCCTACAAAACCTATCAGCCCCAGGGCCTGAAGGCAGGTTAAGGCGGGCCTGACTACAGAGGGATGAAAGCAGAATAGGGCCTCTTTAATGAATAACCACTGACGTACACAAAGTTAGTACCCTTCCTCACATTAGCAGAAATGTTGTATTTCCATCATGAGTTCCACGGTTAGATCTTTTTCCCGGAGCTCTTCTAATGACATGTTCTTCTTCTGCAGCGGTTTCAACATCTGTTGATCTCCGTCCACCAGATGAGCTCACTTGGAAGCAAACGTGGAATAAAGCACAGTCGTTCGATGTTAAACTACATGTGGATGGAAGCGTTCAAAGGGCAAGTTCAGCGGTATCTGTTTCACTTTCTTTATCAACAGTAGTGTTTGTTCTTTTGCTCTCTAAACACATTTGCCTCTACCCTCCCCCTTCTCCCACGCCTCACCCCTCTGTCTCCCCCTCTCTTTCCCTTCAGTGTAAATTGATGCCGATCGCTTGTTAATCTTTTTAAGTCGGCGTGAAACAGCCAGCAGCATGCATGACAATAGGCCTCTGTGTGTGTGTGTGTGTGTGTGTGTGTGTGTGTGTGTTTGTGTGGTGTGTGTGTGTGTGTGTGGTGTGTGTTGTGCTGTGTGTTGGTGTGTGCTGAGAGAGAGAAGACAGGTCTGTTGGGATGTGGTGTGTGTGTGTGTGTGTGTGTGTGCCTGTGTGTGTGTGGTTGGTGTGTGTGTGTGTGTGTGTGTGTGTGTGTTGTGTGTGTGTGTGTGTGTGTGAGAGGAGAAATGACAGGTCTGTGGGTGTGGCGTGTGACTGTGGGTGTGTGCTGTGTGAAATGTGTGTGGTGTGTGTGCTGTGTGTTGGTTGTGTGGTGTGTGGTGAGAGACGGTCAGAGATGACAGGTCTGTGAATGGTGTGTGTGTGGTGGCGTGTGCTGTGTGTGTGTGGGGTGTGTGTGTGTTTGTGCTGTGTGTGTTGTGTGCTGTGATGTGTGTGTGTTGTTCGTTGTGACTGCAGACCTACTGTATGCTTCCTTTTTTACATCCCTGCTACTATTACAAAGAGCATCTTGCGATCTGTGTTGTGTGTGTGTGTTGTGTGTGTGTGCGTGCGTGTGAGTGTGCGTGCGTGTGTTGTGTGTGTGTGCGTACGTATACATGCAGCTGCTAGTAATCCGCAGTGTAGCCCCTAAACTTTACGACATTGAAGCCACAGAATACTGTGCCGCCTTTTCAATTTTTATATTCTGAGCGTTGCCTTAATATCTGGTTGGCTGTGTGTTGTGTGTGTGTTGTGTGATGATGTGTGTGCTGTGTGTGTTGTGTGTGTGTGTGTGTGTGTGTGTGTGTGTGTTAGTTTACTAACCAGAAGCCAAACAGACAGTTAACCACAGCGACATGTGGATCCCACTTGTTTCTCTCCAGAGTTTGTAAATGGACTGAATTCCTTACTTGACAAGTTGTGTAGCTGCAACACCGTAACACAATAGCATGTTTCTTATTATAGCCGGCGGTTACGCTTTTTTTACAGTCGGTGCCATCGAACAAATAGAATGTTCTTGTAGTGGAGGATGAAGCAGCATCTCAGATGGAAGTGGAGGGTTCAGGTGGTGAAAGGTCTGCAGAGGTTCTGATCAGAGCGACCATCGCGAGAGGACGGACGCTAAGAAAGCATGAGATATATTTAATGGAAGGTCGTCATTTCCCTTCAAAGTTACACATTTGTTTTCGAAGTTGGGACCATGTGGCGAGAGCCCAGTATCTCCAAACTCTTCTTAAATAATAGAACAGTTTAAATACGTTTTTAAAACTGGAAACAGAGACGTGTAATGCAGTAGAATCAAAACAACGTATTTTTGGTCCGACTTGTAAAAGATCTGCTCATTCCTGCTCAGTCTAAGCTTTGGCGTGTCCCTATTTGAACATAATCAACTTCTTATTATTTTATAAATACTTTTATATTTATGGATCTGAGTTTTATAAGTTGAACAAAAAGAAATTTAAATAAACAAACAAAATAAAACTATTTTGATCAATTGCCGGTTGCTTGCCACCCACCACTGCCAACAACACGATCACATGTTAAATATTGTTATTTTTATTTTTGTTTTCTCTCTCGCTTGTCGACGGGACGGACGCCAGGCATGGTTGCCGAGGTGGTTTCCATGGCAACCGCTGAGCCTCGCTCTGACCTGATTGTTCAAAAAAAAAAGAAAAAAAAACAATGAGGGAAAACTTCAAAGAGGAGCTGCTCAGTTGCCTGGCAACAAGGATCGGTTGCAGGACTACCCTCCCTCTCTCTCTCCTCTCTCTCTCCCTCTCTCTCTCCCTCCCATTTCTTTTCTCTCTCTCCTCCTCTCGTCTCCTCTCTATCCTCCCTCATCTCTTCTCTCTCTCTCTCTCTCTCGCTCCTCTCTTCCTCCCTCTCTCTCTCTCTATCTCCGTCTCTCTCTCCTCGCTCCCTCTCTCTTCTCCTCTCTCTCTCTCTTCTCCCTCTTTCTCTCTCTCTGCCATCTCCCTCTTCTCTCCCCCTCTCTCCTCTCTTCTCTTTTCTCCCTCCCTCCCCCCCTCTCTCTCCTCTTTCCCCTCCCTGTCTCCCCCTCTCTCGTTCCTCCTCTCTCTCTCCCCCCTCTAACACTCACTATCTGTCTTCCCTCATCACTCTATCAGTCCGTCCCCATCTTTCTCTTTTCATCAACTTTCTTTCTCCATCTGTACCACCCCTTTTTTTTCCATTAACTCGCTCAGAATCTAAATGTTTCTGTCTCACTACCGTCCGTATGTACACTTTTCCGTCTCCTCCCCCTCTCTCTTTCCAACATCCCTATCTGTCTTTTCTCATCCCTCTATATCAGTCCGTCCTCATCTCACACTTTCCATCGCTTGCTTTTCCATCTTACAACATGTTCGATAACTCTCGCTCTCTCACTGTCATCCATATTTACACTTCTGTCTCTCTGTCTCTGTCTCTCTCTCTCTGTCTCTCTGTCTCTGTCTGAAATCACTATTTGTCTTTTCTCATCGCTCTATCCGTCCTACCCGTCTCATTTTATTCCCCTCTTACAAAAGTGCCCCCTCCTTTTTCATTAATATATTTCATTAACTCTCACACAATCCACCTCTCTCTCTCTCCGCTCTCGCACCTACTCTCTTCTCTCTGTCTCTCATTCTCTCTCTCTCTCTTCCCATCTCTCTCTCTCTCTCTCTCTCGTCGCGTCTCTTCTCTCATCTCTGCTTCTGTCTCTCTCTCTCTCTCTCTCTCTCTCTCTCTCTCTCTCTCTCTGTCCTTCTCTTTCTCGCTTTCGTCTCTCTCTCTCTCTCTCTCTCTCTCTCTCTCTCTCTCTCTTGCTTCTGTTTAACTTTTTCCATCTCACAATGCTTTGTGTGCAAACACTGTAATCTCTAAAGTAAATAGAGTACTGTTTAAAAGTAGCTATGTAGGAAAGTAGAATTACGAAGTGTCCTGAGTACCTCAAAGTTGTACCTTAGAAGAGTTCTTGGATCCACGACGGAAACACGTGTGAGGGTTCTATTAGAGACTTCTTCTCCTCTTCCTTTGACTCCCACCATCACCTCTGTTTCATCCCTCGTCTATTTCTATCACCGCTCTCTGGAGGCCTGTGGTCTCCTCTCATTCAAACAGCCAACACCCATGACCTGTGTGTGTGTGTGTGTGTGTGTGTGTGTGTGTGTGTGTGTGTGTGTGTGTGTGTGTACACTCCACGTTGTGCCAGCAGTAAGCAACACACACACGCATATTAAGCTTGCAGTAAGAGAGTTGCACTTAGTGGTTTTTGAGAATCAGAAAATCAGAAAGAGGGAGCGACAAGTGTGTGTGTGTGTGTGTGTGTGTGTGTGTGTGTGTGTGTGTGTGTGTGTGTTGAAGAGTTCCTTATGCACACAGCAAAGCATGGGAGTGCAAAGTAAGGCCCTGTGGTTGCAAAGGGCATTAAAAAAAACACACACACACACACACACACAACACACACACCCACACCAAACAACACACACACACCACAACACACAACACACACAATGCCAAAGGGTTTAATTGAAACCATCTTCCTTCATTTCTGAGCGTGTCTGTTTCTCTCTCTTTTCCGCCCCATCTGCAGCTTCAAAAATGTTTTGTGTGTGTGTGTGTGTGTGTGTGTGTGTGTGTGTGTGTGTGTGTGTGTAACGTCATGTTACAGTATTATAACACAGTATGGGGGTCTCCCATGGTGGTGTTCGTGTATCTCTGCTGCCTCCTGATGGTCACAAGTATTAGCATCAAAATATGCCAAAAGTACTTAAAGTAAAAATATGAATTATGCAGAATGGCTACTCTCGGGTAATACGTATATATTGCTCGATTGTAATAACTTCAATGTTGCAGCTGGTTTTAACTACTTAAAAAAAAAGGTTATTTATTATATACAGTATATCATGATGTGTTAAGGTTCAGAAATAAATACCTACAATGGTGTAAAAAACTCAATATTTGTATACCTCAAATGTTTTACTTGAAAAACGTCCAGGACTATTTTAAAATCATCTTTTGAGGTAAATTAGGATTTCAAGGTCTTTTTACTGACATGTATTTGGATAATTAACACACATAAGTCACACACATTGTCTTGAAATACAACTTTTATAATAATTTACAAAGTACAACTATTGGAAATCACATACACCATACATATTTCTCAGGCAATCAGATCACAGTGATTAACACACAGGACACACAACAACAAACCATATCACATAAAACAAAGTCCCAACGTCCATCTCTCTTTAGTTTAATCAAAGTTAACTTTAATCCGGTCTAACAGCGTTCTGTAAACCAGTTCATCTCTCCAGTCGGCCCCACGCAGCCGGAGGGTCTCTGGGTCCTCTGGGCTTCTGGATGCGACAGTTAAACCCTGAAGAATACAGTAAAACATTCAGGTGTATATCAGTATGTAGTGTCTCTACTTTAAAGAGTCCTCTCCTGCTGATGTTCAGGTGTATATCAGTATGTAGTGTCTCTACTTTAAAGAGTTCTCTCCTGCTGATGTCCAGGTGTATATCAGTATGTAGTGTCTCTACTTTAAAGAGTCCTCTCCTGCTGATGTTCAGGTGTATATCAGTATGTAAGTGTCTCTACTTTAAAGAGTCCTCTCCGGCTGATGTTCAGGTGTATATCAGTATGTAGTGTCTCTACTTTAAAGAGTCCTCTCCTGCTGATGTTCAGGTGTATATCAGTATGTAGTGTCTCTACTTTAAAGAGTCCTCTCCTGCTGATGTTCAGGTGTATATCAGTATGTAGTGTCTCTACTTTAAAGAGTCCTCTCCTGCTGATGTTCAGGTGTATATCAGTATGTAGTGTCTCTACTTTAAAGCGTCCTCTCCTGATGATGTTCAGGTGTATATCAGTATGTAGTGTCTCTACTTTAAAGAGTCCTCTCCTGATGATGTTCAGGTGTATATCAGTATGTAGTGTCTCTACTTGTCACCCTTTTAGAGATGTCCCGCCCCTTAGCTTATCACGTACAATGGGTTGGAGCGCTAGCCAATAGAAGCGCAAGTTTAATGTCGTGATGTCACTAAGTTCTGGAAGTAGACAAAGGAGTCCGATGAAGGCGTTTTTTCACATAGAGAGAAACCACATTATTACAT
The DNA here is from genome assembly GCA_009756435.1 of Chionodraco myersi. Lineage (NCBI taxonomy): Eukaryota > Metazoa > Chordata > Actinopteri > Perciformes > Channichthyidae > Chionodraco > Chionodraco myersi. The sequence continues at coordinate 5,431 of RQJG01011946.1, read as the reverse complement.
TTAACCAACCCAAAATTACCCAATAAAACAACATCTAATACAAATCCTGGAAAATGTTGCCTCATTGCTTTAGCTACAGTTTTAAGAGTGAACTTTGTAATAACATTGCATCTTGAAATGCAGCCCTTCTGCTGATTTATCCCATTTGCAGAGGATTGTGGGTCAGAAGAGTCTGGAAAGCATGCTTACTGCAAACTGAGTCCTCATGCAGGGCATCCTGGTACTTTGTGCATTAAGAAATATAATGTTTCATCAAATGCTAATAAAGAATAAACAGAGTGTGCAGGTGTACTGACCGATCCCCCCCGGGGAGCAGATGCTGCTCACGTCTGTGACTGAAGTGGAGAAATCTTCATAATCATCGTCTGTCGCTGGGAAGTGTTGCTCTGGAAGAGAAAACAGACACTTATTAACATTACATTGCATTACATTTAGCTTTTATCCACAGCGACTTACAATAAGTGCGTTCGACCAACAAAATACAAACTTGAAGAAAACAGAATCATAAAGTACATCAGGTTTCATAGAGCTAAAACATTTCAAGTGCTACTCAACTGGCTTTAGATAAGCCAGTCCTTTATTAGTATATAAGTGCTTTGTTAGTCATTCTATCGCTCGAAGTGGAGTCGAAAGAGATGAGTTTTCAGTCTGCGCCGGAAGGTGTGTAAGCTATCTGCTGTCCTGATGTCAATGGGGAGCTCATTCCACCAATTTGGAGCCAGGATAGCAAACCCACGTGTTTTTGCTGATTGGAACTTGGGTCCCCTTCGCAGCGAGGGTGCAGCGAGCCCGTTTTTGGTTGATGCAGAGCGGAGGTGCACGTGCTGGGTGTACGTTTAACCATGTCCTGGATTGTAGGAAGGGCAGAATCCCATTCGCAAGAATGGTACACAAGTACCATTGTCTTGGAAGTGGAATTCTAGCAGTTAACGGAAGCCAGTGGAGGGAGCGGAGGAGCGGAGTGGGTGTGGGAGAATTTAGGAAAGTTGAAGACCAGACGAGCTCGCTGCAATTCTGGATGAGCTGCAGAGGTCGGATGGCAACATGCAGGTAGACCAGCCAGGAGGGAGTTGCAGTAGTCCAGGCGTGAGATGACGAGAGCCTGGACCAGAACCTGCGTCGCTTTCTGGGTCAGCTGGGGACGCATCCTCCTGATGTTGTAAAGCGTGTATCTGCAGCAGCGGGTTGTGGCAGCGATGTTTGCAGTGAAGGACAGGTTGTTATCTAGGGTCACGCCCAGATTCCTTGCAGTCTGGAAAACAACAGAGGTGCCGATGTTGATAGTCAGGTCAAGAGTGGGACAATCTTTTCCCGGAAGGAAAAGCAGTTCAGTTTTGTCAAGGTTGAGCTTGAGGTGGTGAGCAGATCCACTGAGAGATGTCCGCTAGACAAGCAGAGATGCGTGCGACGACCTGGGTCTCTGAGCGGGGAAAGGACAGAATTAATTGGGTGTCGTCAGCATAGCAGTGGTATGAAAAACCATGCGGTGTAATGACTGATCCGAGCGAGTTTGTGTACAGGGAGGAGGGGACCAAGAACAGAGCCCTGAGGGACCCCTGTAGTTAATTGACAAGGGTCGGACTCGGACCCTCTCCAAGTTACCCTGTAGGTGCGGTCTTTGAGGTATGAGGTGAGGAGGGAAAGTGCAGAGCCTGAAACTCCAAGTTCTTGGAGAGTGCGAAGGAGGATCTGATGGTTCACCGTGTGGAATGCAGCAGACAGGTCCAAAAGGAAGATGACAGAGGAGAGGGAGGCTGCTTTGGCAGTGTGCAGTTCCTCAGTGACAGCAAGGAGGGCAGTTTCTGTGGAGTGACCTGCCTTGAAACCAGACGGATCCAGAAGGTTGTTCTGATGGAGATACCAGGAGAGTTGTTTAAAGACAGCGCGTTCAAGTGTTTTAGACAGGAACGGGAGGAGAGAGACAGGCCTGTAGTTTATAACATCAGACGGGTTGAGAGTGGGTTTCTTTAGGAGAGGGTTTACTCTCGCCTCCTTGAGACTGTTTGGAAAGTGACCAGAAGTTAGAGAAGTGTTGATGAAACGGTAGAATATCAGGAGCGATAGTCTGAAGGAGGTTTGAAGGGATAGGGTCCAGAGGACAGGTGGTAGGGCGGGCAGAGGTAACGAGGGTAAGAACCTCACTTGGAGAGAGAGGGGAGAAGGAGGTTAGTGTGTGGGTGGAAGGAGGGTCTGGTGACCCAGCGGTGAGTCAGAAAAAGAAGAGCGAATATCATCAACCTTTTTTTCAAAGTAGTTAACAAAGTCGCTTGACAGAAGGGAGGAGGGGTAAGGGGCTTTGGGGGGTCCAGGAGGGTGGAGAAGATGGAAAATAGTTTTTTGGGATTGGAATAGGAAGATTGGATCTTATCCAACTTAATATCATCTAATTCATCCTCGTTAGGTAACCTTTGAGCCATTTCCAACTCTAAATACATGCATATATTCAAATATATTACACATATTACAAATGACTCATCAGATACAGATGCATGCCTTGTTTTGGATACATATGGGACAGATAAATGCTTTGCTTCAGAACAGATGGTGGCTTCCTCCAACAATGCACCATAAACACACCTAATAGAGAAACAATATAAACAATGTAAGAATTAAATTGAGTAAAAAAGTAAACTATATATATATATATATATATAAACGTTTTATATGGTTATTGTTGCTGGCTACTACTTCTTTTTAGCATTACTTAATACCGTAACAACATTTTTGTAAAATAACACCGTGCAATTTACACTTTACTATTTACTATTGTTATCTGGCTGATACTTCATTATTTTATATATGTTCCAGTAACTTTAGATTGTTCTCTTCCTTATCTTTTTCTACTTTGAATGTGTCCTTTTATTTTATTTGTATTTTATTGTATTTTTATTTTTGTTGTATTACCTTTTTTATTTTTTGGTTTTTATATATACATATTTGTATTATTTAATATTTTTATCATTTTTATAAAATTATATATATATATAATTGTATTATCTTTTTTATTTAAATGCATTTATTTAATTGGTAATGATTCTCAATAAAACTGAATATAAACAAATGTGTAAACAAAAAATACTAATAACTTTATTACAATGTATTCCTCGGGCAAGCCTTGTAATGAAACCTTCAGTAAGTTATCAAACACTTGTTTTCCAGCACCATGTATTTAATATCCATCACTCACAGTCCATCCTCTCAGTAAACACTGACTCCAGATCAGATGCACGCTGAAGGCTCTTTGAGCAGGCTTTCTCTCACTGACTGTGCTGTTATGTTAAATGTTTGTTTTTCCTGTATTGTGTTTTGATATGTGTCTGTTGATGTTACACATGGAGCTGCTGTGATGCAAGTCCCATTTCAGACTTGATCTGACCATTAAAGGGGACCTATAATGCAAAATGCACTTGTTGATGTCTTTTATACATAAATATGTGTCCCCGGTGTGTCGGGGAACTCACGCAGCGTCAGAAAACAAAACCCTCTCTTTTCCTTCGAATCCAAATCTCTAAAAACGGGGAACAACGGAGCTGATCCAGATTTTCGTCCGATATGACGTAATATCTTGAATGTAGGCGGGCTTTAGACCCACGGGCCAATCAGAAACGTTGCTATCAGAAACAATGCCCGACTGTTTTGGACGTAATATGGTCGGTGTTTACATTAGCATCGCTAACACTCAGAGCTAACCTGTACTGGAGAGCATGTGTGTGAAGAAGCAGGAAGTAAAAAGGAACTCACCTTGTGGTATAACCGGCAAGAGAGAAAGCCTTTGAGCTCCAGACTGTTTCAGAGAGAATCCTTGATGTGGTTTAGAACATGATGGCGTTTAATCACGGCAGCATTTAGCCGAGTATCTAACGTGTAATTCTGAGCAGGCATTAGCTCCCCCTCCTCAAGCTAAGGACCCCGAATCAGCGTTTCTCTAAACAGGGCTGAAATAGAGGGATATGAGCGATGTCTAAAATGCATGATATGTTTGTATTTTGAGAAAAACACATCATAGACATGTTTTTTATTTATTTTTATATATCTGAGACCCATAATATATGCCTAAAAATAGCATAATAGGAGCACTTTAAAGTATTATCGTATCGTATCACACCCTCCCCCCCTCACCTGGCACCAGAGAGTACTCCCCCGCGCTGTGGTTGGTGGGGGGGGCTGCGATGTCGTAGATGGGGGTCGCAGAGAGGGGGAGGCTGTTGGGTTTAGAGCGGGGTCTCACGGTGCTGTAGACCGGGGCCGGGGCCGGGGCCGGGGCCGGGGCCGGGGCCGAGGCTCCTGATGGATCGTTATCATAGTGATGGGAGGCGGGGGGAAGGGTCCTGAGGGGAAATAATCAGGATCAGAATCAGAATCAAAGTTAGAATCAATTAACTAATTTGAGCATTTAATTTAAAAAATACCAGAAAATATCAATATTTATTAGAATAACTGCAACTAAACATTTTAAACATCAGGAATGTCTAATAACTTTTTCAATTGACCATAACACATTTAAAATACTTGACTTTATATACTTTTTGGAAAAATGTAACTTTATTTGTAGGTTTTTCAAAGCTTTTATCAAAAAGTAGCTGATAATTAACTGAAAGTAACACATTTCCAGTCTCTCTATCAAATACAGTTTTCTAATGAATTAAAACTGACATTCGTAAATAAAACAGACTCTTGTTTGTTAAATGAATTGCATCTAAAACATGTAATTTAACTGGATTTTGCAACAGTATCAGAGGCTCTAATTCAGGGGTGTCAGATGCATTGTGGGACATGTAGTTTATGGGCAACGTGCTTCTGTAAAGTGGCATGTATAATAAACGTATTATATTCTTTGCAAGCTCTTGCGGGGCCACATAAAATGAAGTCGCGGGCCGGTTTTGGTCCCCGGGCCTTGAGTTTGACACCCCTGCTCTAATTTCTCCTAAACATCCCAATACTTTTAAAGGCGCCTCAATATGATAATGACTATGATTTCAAAAGTCTTCGATAAGAGACGTCAGCATGTTCAGTGTTGTGTAAATTAGATTTTGAAGAGGAACTCAGGTGTTTGTTTACCTGCTGGATCTTGCGGCCACCACAGAGTAGGTGGGGTCTTTAGAGGGGGGGTGTTTGTTTTTGTTTACCACGGCGTACGTATCGTCCATGGTCGGCTGCAGCGACAGCGGTCTGCACACATCAAGAACACACAAAATAACTCCAATAAATATTTAACACAGTTTATTTTCACATGTGTGTAAAAATAAGAAATGCAAAGACGAAAAAACAAGAATAGATTTTGTTTTGTAAAAATAGGACAAACACTGTCACCTAATTGTGACTTCTGTAGTCAAGGAAGTAGAAAAGACTACAATTCCCATGAAGCCATCCTCTTAAAGGGCACCTATTATGCAAAATCCACTTCTTCATGTCTCTTCAACATCAACATGTG
>RQJG01011945.1:0-17441 GCA_009756435.1 Chionodraco myersi | reverse complement strand
CCACCAGAGGACTACAGTATCCAGAGTCCACCAGAGGACTACAGTATCCAGAGTCCACCAGAGGACTACAGTATCCAGAGTCCAGAGGACTACAGTCCATAGTCCACCAGAGATAAGTAACCAAAGAATCCGGAGCACACAGTACCAGAATCCACCCGGAGCACTACAGTACCCAGAATCCACCAGAGGACTACATTACCCATAATCCACCAGAGGACTACAGTACCCAGAGTCCACTAGAGGACTACAGTACCCAGAATCCACCGGAGCACTACAGTATCCACAAGAGAACTTATAGATTTGAAAGTTGTCATAGTTTTTGTAAATAACATGTTAAAGTGTGCAGCAGCAGCAGCAGCAGCAGCAGCAGCAGCTGCTGTGAAATGTAAGTTATTTAGTTTTAGCTGGAGTAATCTGACCTGGGGGTTGGGGTCCCCTCCTATCAAAAACACACTGAATGCTAATGGAGGGGGGGGGGTCACACACTTTCACAGGATGTCAGCTCCTGATCTCAGAATAACATTCCTGAAACTTTGTTTACGTAAAACAGCAAAAATCTTTATTGATCAAAAAGTTCAAACACAATATCTAACTTTTATAACTTCTGATCAAAACACATACGGAAGCAGAAATATAACGCAGTTTAACATCAGCATTTTATTTATCTTAATGTCCCTGAATTTAAACAGGATTACAGTTTGTGTCCTCAAAAATATATTTACACTGGATATTCATCAAAGATGATTTAGATCATGATTCAAAGTTATATGTAATAAACTTGATAACACATATTTCAGGTTGAGTTAAATCCTAGTTTGGGTAGCCAATCAGGTTATAGTCACCCACCTGACTTCCTGTTACCTGGGCTGCAGTCGGATAGTTTAAAAATCAGCTCCTAAGTTCTAACCCTATCTCCTATTCCTTGACCTCTGAGTGAAACGTCACGGGGTTAAGGGATAGTGGATAGGAGAATTCAAAAGGATTTAGGAGAAGAGACTGCGGTACTTTAGAGAATCCGACTGCACTTTCACTATCCCACGTGTTTATGATGCGCCAGCGGACGTCATGAATGTGCGTCTGCTGCTGTGGGGTAACCATGGAAACTACAGTTTTCTATACAGCGGACTACAACATGGATGTTCAATAAGAACGAGGGACTACTGTAAACTCATCTAGAGACTCTGCACCGTGCTCTGATGCTGCTGCTTTGCTTTATGAACGTGGACAACAGAGAAACATATTCTTCAGGACCAAAGTTGGAATTGAAATAAAAAAGGAAAGTGAAACTTATGCTCGTCCCCCTCTCCCTCCGGTTCCACATTAATACAAATGATCCCAACACGTATGATTGTATGAACTAAAGATCTTAAAATCAATACAGATGTATTTATTATAAACGTTAGTCCTTAACATCTGTCTCTGTGTATATCACCATTCAAACATCTTTTAGAAGTTGAACAAACCCCACACAGCTCAGTGAAGACTGAAATGTTGACTTTATTTGATCATTTCAGTGAAAACTAACGTTCATATTTCTCTCTTTATTATAATACTGATGAACGTTCAGAACAAAGCACTTTGGCAACTTACCACCTATGTTTTAAAATGCTTAATAAGCACCGTAACTTTCATGATATCATTTCTCCGTCATAATCGGTTGTTTCCGTGAACGGCCGACTGTTGAGTGACGGCAAATGCTGCGGCTGCAAGGCATTGTGGGGCAGCATTTTCGCTTCTCCTGTCGGTTAGGGAGGTCCAGTGGTTCCTAACCTAAAGGAGGTTATAAAGGAAGCTTGAAACCTCCTTTCCTATCATTCTCATCATTCTAGAGAATTGGAACGGCACTTATAATGGCTGCCACTGAGGGACTTCCGGGTCATTTCACTCCTTTAGGAAGGTTCCTAAGCTAAATGGACTATTCGACTTCAGCCCTGGATCACTGCGACAGAAAACAGACTATTCACTATATAGAGGTTTTTTTTCTGAATTTGTGAGTTTTTCCTTGTTCTTGACTTTGATTTTCAGAACTGCCTTTATTTATTCATTATTAGATAGCCTCGGATAAAAATAAGCATTTGTCTCATGTATATGTATTTGTTGTGTGAGTTTGTATTCTCAGTGAATATTGAAGTTTTTTTATCATACATTTATATAATTACTTCTTGTAAATGTACAAATTTAAAATCATCAACTTAGCATTATTTCTGTGGAATTCCACCCCCTGTCCCACACTCATGATGTCACTGGCAGTCAGGACCAATCACAGCTCTGATCCTCCCGATGCTTCCTTCTCATTGGCCGGCTCATAGCCCTCTTTGTTCTTCATGGCTCGTTTCCTCCTCATGCAGAGCGCCACCGTCACGGCGACAACCACCACAAGCACAACCAGCGCCGCCATGGCAACCAGCAGTGGAAACAGTAAGCCAAGAGTAGGAGCGCAAACCGGCAAATCCTCGGCGTGGCGCTCGCCAGCGTCATCGATACAGAAACACCTACAGGGGGCGACAAAGAGGTAAATACGTATTAATACAGTCTGACAATGAAAACATGAGAAACACCTGCAGGGGGCGGCAGAGAGGTAAATACGTATTAATACAGTCTGACAATGAAAACATGAGAAACACCTGCAGGGGGCGGCAGAGAGGTAAATACGTATTAATATCAGTCTGACCAAACATGGAAAAACAGCTTTGCAGGGGGCGTAGAAGAGGTAATACGTATTAATACGTTGAACAAACATGAGAAACACTGCAGGGGGCGGCAGAGAGGTAAATACGTATTAATACAGTCTGACACAAACACGAAAAACACCTGCAGGGGGCGGTAGAGAGGTAAATACGTATTAATACAGTCTGACACAAACATGAAAAACACCTGCAGGGGGCGGCAGAGAGGTAAATACGTATTAATACAGTCTGACACAAACATGAGAAACACCTGCAGGTGTTATATGGTTGGGGGTTTTATTACATTTCTTTCTTAACCTGTTTAGCCCGAGAGCCCCCGGTGGAGGGGGCTGCATGTTTTCTTAATATTCTTCTTAATATTTAAAAACCTATTAATGTGCCATACCAGATTAACGGGAAGAAACTCAGCTAACTGACAATATGAACCATTTTTACCAAAACAAAACACAAGTCTCATAAGAAGCGTCTAAATGACCCCTGAGCGAAAAAATGCTAACGCATTTGGCACAGAACTCAAGGTAAAGATACCCTTATTACTTATCGTAACTGCACATACAAGATATCCGATTAAAGCTGAGATTCCACAGATTATATAGGTATTAGTATCATCACTGAGCGTTCAGATCTCGCGACAGGGGAAGCAAGCACAGTCATCACAACACGTAGCATTACGGAGCAAACACGGGAGATCGTCTCACCTTAGCTGTTATTCTAATCAAAAGTTGTGTTCAATGGCATGAAAACGATAAAAACGCTGCTGAGGGTTCATCCATAGGTTAATCCAATGTGTCTGTCACTTTGAACAAATTATTTATAATCCATAATTACATTTGTATGTAAAAATTGGAGAATAAATATTAGCTGCTAATGGTAGCCACCAGAGAGCTTCCGGTTTTCACCACTCGTCACTCTCACTCCTTATTTGGTAACGTGTGTGTGTATGTGGAACCTCCCCTCGATTCCATTGGCTCTAGCAGTTAAAAAGAGATGTCAATCATCAAAATCGACCAAGGGGGGCCAGAGATATGGAAAATCCACCCAAATGACCCCAGACGTGTTTTTTTGTTGCTAAATCTCTCTAAAAAGGTCAAATGTCACTTGTTTTGCATCAATCTTGATACAGGGTACTTCTTATATGTTATAGTTTGGATTCCTAAAGCTTTTAGTCTACTAACCCATCATTCAAGGGTGGTTTTCACTATAGTAATTTTTTTTTACTGTGTTCAATCTGAATTGACCTTAAAATAAAAACATCTATATTGATTCTGACACTTCTACACACAACTCACAGGTGTAACCTTGCTTTGAGAAAAAAGATTATTAATTTACTACTTTTAGAAGTGAAGATATGGTAATTTGTTCTGCGAATGTAATTTTCGAGCCTGAGACCTGACAAACAGGCTTGGGGTTAAAAATTCAGATATTTTTCGAAAATTCAGATTTTTTCTCTGAATTTGGACCTTTGTCTTCCGTCAATGAGGGTTATTCTAAACATGAGCTTTAGTCTGCAGGCTCATATGTTCTGGTTCTTCTCGTAGCTCCTCGTAGCAGAGCGTCTTCACAACAAGACTCTTATCTCCAATAAATCTCACTGTTAATAATGTTAAATTCCAATTTTGTTTTGTTTAAATTCTCAAAATATTTTCTGAAAACCGACCTTCGTTTGCTGCACAGAGTGACTAGCATTAGCGTAGCATTAGAGTAGTGTTAGCTTTAGTGGGTGACCTCTGACCTGTAGGACCCTGGTGTGTTGAGGCAGGAAGTCCTGCAGGGCCCGGCCCCACCGCTGCACTCGTCGATGTCCTCACAGTCTCCGGACCCGGTTCTGATGAAGCCCGGCTCACAGAGCTGGCAGGCGGCGCTCTGGTTGGCCACAGATCCGTCCGTCAGGCGCCAGGCAGGGGGGCGGCCCGAGCAGACCAAGTCCAGCTGCAGACCAGACCAGCACACCACCAGAACCCGGGTCCTGTTGTCCTCGCGGAGGGAGCGGGTCCCCGTGATCTGAGGCCGTGGACAAGGTTCCGGTTCTGTTCCAGAGTCAGGCTTCATGTCCGGTTCTGTTCCAGAGTCAGGCTTCAGGTCTGGTTCTGGTCCAAACTTAGGCTTCAGGTCCGGTTCTGGGTCTTGGTTTGCAGGTGTAGGTTGTGGTGTATCAGGTTTTGATGGTTGAGGTTGTTCATTTTCTGAAGGCTCTGGTTCAGCTGATTCTTTTTGTGGTGTAGGTTTTGCTTCTGGTGCTAGTGCAGGCTCTGGTTCCGGTTCTTGGTTTGGTTCTGGTTCTGGTCTTTTTTCTGGTTCTGGTTCAGCTTCTGATCCTGGGTCTGTGTCAGGTCCTAGTCCTGTTTCTGCTTCTGGTCCTGGTTCAGGTCCGGGTTCTGGTGCCACCCACGTCCCCCGGCCTTTACAGATGTAGGGGTTTTTGCTCCTGCAGCTGACGGGAATCAGGCCCCAGCTGGTCCCGCTGGTCCCGGTCTGGTTCAGCCTGATGGCGGCGCAGCGTAAGGTGGTGCAGGTCTCCTGGGGCTCCTGGGCCCAGCGGATCACCTGCGGGGCCCGGCTGCCCCCCCCGGTCCAGCTGAACCCCCTCAGAGGCAGACCCGGATCCACACAGGCATCCTTCACCTTCCGCAGCCCGACCCAGAACACTGACCCGTTTGACCCTGAGACCAGATCCAGCACCGCAGAGACCTCCTGGTCCGAGGACAGGGAGGCAAGTCTGCCGGGGGGGCAGGCGGCCTCTGCCACAGAGAAGATGGCGGGGGAGGGATGCAGTGAGAACAGGGATGGGGAGGCCAAGACCACGGGGCCCAGAACCCAACAGAACCAGAACCACATCATCTTCATCTGATCCTGATCCTGAGGAGAGACATCAGGGTCTGGTTTAAACTTTATCCATCAAAACAAACAAAACCAAATACATTTTATTAATATTCATTTTTGATTATTATTTATTAAATGTTGATACAGCAGCCTTTACTGGAGCAGACAAAGTGAACAGTTACTACATCTTTATAAAGTTATTATACTGATATACACCTGAACATCAGCAGGAGAGGACTCTTTAAAGTAGAGACACTACATACTGATATACACCTGAACCTCAGCAGGAGAGGACTCTTTAAAGTAGAGACACTACATACTGATATACACATGATCATCAGCAGGAGAGGACTCTTTAAGTAAGTCACTGACATACTGATAACACCTGAACATTCAGCAGGAGAGGACTCTTTAAAGTAGAGACACTCATACTGAGATACACGCTGAACATCAGCAGGAGAGGACTCTTTAAAGTAGACACTACATACTGATATACACCTGAACATCAGCAGAAGAGGACTCTTTAAAGTAGAGACACTACATACTGATATACACCTGAACATCAGCAGGAGAGGACTCTTTAAAGTAGAAACACTGATATACACCTGAACATGAGCAGGAGAGGACTCTTTAAAATAGAGACGCTACATACTGATACAGTATGCACCTGAACATCAGCAGGAGAGGACTCTTTAAAGTAGAGACACTACATACTGATATACACCTGAACATCAGCCGGAGAGGACTCTTTACAGTAGAGACACTACATACTGATATACACCTGAACATCAGCAGGAGAGGACTCTTTAAAGTAGAGACACTACATACTGATATACACCTGAACATCAGCAGGAGAGGACTCTTTAAAGTAGAGACACTACATACTGATATGCACCTGAACATCAGCAGGAGAGACTCTTTAAAGTAAGACACTACATACTGATATACACCTGAACATCAGCAGGAGAGGACCTTTAAAGTAGAGGACACTACATACTGATATACACCTGAACCTCAGCAGGAGAGGACTCTTTAAAGTAGAGACACTACATACTGATATACACCTGAACATCAGCAGGAGAGGACTCTTTAAAGTGGAGACACTACATACTGATATACACCTGAACATCAGCAGGAGAGGACGCTTTAAAGTAGAGACACTACATACTGATATACACCTGAACATCAGCAGGAGAGGACTCTTTAAAGTAGAGACCACTACATACTGATATACACCTGAACATCAGCAGGAGAGGACTTTTAAAGTTAGAGACCACTACATAGTGATACCACCACCTGAACATCAGCAGGGAGAAGGACTCTTTTTAAAGTAGAGACACTACATACTGATATTACACCTGAACATCCAGGCAGGAGAGGACTCTGTTAAAGTAGAGACACTACATACTGACTATTACACCTCTGAACATCAGCAGGAGAGGGGACTCTTGAAAAGTAGAGACACTACATAGTATACACACCTAACATCAGCAGGAGAGGACTCTTTAAAGTAGAGACGCTACATACTGATACACCTGAACATCAGCAGGAGAGGACTCTTTAAAGTAGAGACACTACATAGTGATACACACCTGAACATCAGCATACTATGTCCTCTTTTAGTCACCATCCATTATACCAAGCTCCCCTACGGTCTGTATATGTAACCAACTCTTCGCCTGAATACTGAAGTCAACACATGTATACACTCCATAAAGGCACCAGCTAAAGATTAAGATCAAGCTGTTACTATTTGCCTAGTTTGACTTAATTGATTCCTAAAATGATAGGGCATTCTGATATCATAATATTTCCAATGTTGAATCATGTTAAATAACCTGTATTTTTACAAATAAGAATTAGCTTAATTACCTAACAATACCAATCCAGCGTAAATGTCATCCTAAAAAGCAAAGAGGTGGCAGAAGTGACCTCATGTAATCGTAATAAAGCTAAATCTCGTTCTTAGTGATTAAATGTAACAAAGTCATTTAGTAGTGTGTGTATGAAGATCCTAATCATGCGGCTGATGATTTAAACAGAGGACAATAACATGTCTGCAGTTGTTCAATTACGAGCATATAATTACAGATGCAATAATTAGATACATTAACACAGTGTTCAGATAGAGCAGATAGCAGTGTTCAGGACGGGGAGCGTGTGAGCGGCTGAATCACGATCCATCACTCCGGCTGGCTGGAGGGGACGTGACACTCTGCCCGACATCAGTGGAATGAGAAACATCTCTCAGCTCCGACAGGAAGTGAACTGCTCTCATGGTTCAAAGAGACCAAACCGGAACATAACACGAGGTTCATCGAGGTGAAGACAACTCCTGTCGAGTGGATCCTGCTCCGCTCTGACGGAGACAAACTCTGACAGCAGCGGCTCGGGGGAATAAATACTTAATCGCAAAATCTGATAAAAATCCAGATGAAGGAAAATGCAATCTGTGGAACACTTTGAAAACTGCAGATTGTAATAAGGGTTACACAGAACCCCGCCAGCTAAAGGCTTTCAGCGCTGCGTGGTCGGTATGTGCTTGTCATGATTCATGTTTTATTAAAAAGGCTGGGTATTCAAACGGACTCAGATGTGGCTGTAAAGAAGGCAGATCAGTCATAAAGCTACAACAACATGTGTTTCATAAGACACTTTAAGCATTTGGTTAATAATTATTTGGTGTGTAGCTTCCTGTGATAAATGTTAAAGTTATTACAGCTCTGAAACTGAAGAAAAACAACAATTACCGCTCACTGTGAATCTTCTAATAACCACACAGCACTTTAGCTGAGTCATTCTGAGATGACCGCACTGGGTTTATTCCTCAAAGGCGCAGCAATATGAAGTGTGGAGGATGCATGTACTGAAGCGCAGCTCAATACAGATCCAAGAGGATGCTCAGCTGATATTCCTCTATCAAACATATGCAAACCATTTCAGAATTACAGTGGAGTTCATAGGTGTTGATCAGGCAGTTCCACTTTCTTCCTAGCTGTGAACACAACCTCTGGAATACATCTCATGTCAATTCACAAGTTATTTAATTAGGTAAATGTAATTCATCCCATGCAACCTGTGCTTCCTGTTTATTCTAATTAAAAAACGGTGCGTTCTGCAGCTCTTTAAGTACAAACCTGATGGGGCACATTTAAACGTTATGCTTAAGGAATGCATCGAGAAATATGTCTTCAAATACCTGCAAAACATACGCACATGTTTTTCATCACTGTGTGAATGAGAGAAATGCTCCTCCATTTACACCTCGAAAAATGAAATACACGTAGGCTAGTAGGCTACATTGAAACGCTCAATTCAAGGAAGTTTAAATATACTTGGGGGCCTTGCTTTTTAAATGGCGAGACCAAAATTCACTGTGTGTGCTGTGCGCTCTGCATGTGTGACCATTCAAGAGGGGTTCATCCCTCCCAATTATTCTATTCTATAGAATGACCTTCCCAGAAATCCCTTATTTATTTATGTATTTGAATCTGTACTGTCAGAGATGTACAGAACTATCGATTATGAACATGTGACACGATTGTCAAAGGAACTAGTTCGTAAACAGTGCTCTTCAGATGATGTAATCCAAACCTCTGAATGTAACCTGGCTGCAGCTAAGCTACATCGAGCCACCGTGGTCTTACAGCTCTGGCTGTTAGCATACCTTGCTAACCCGTTACTCTGGCATCGTAGGACCTCTGGTTGTTTTGGGACCCATTGCCGATTCAAACATCCAGCACAAACAGTAACATTGGCATTCATTCAACATGTTCCTTTATCTGCCTGATGATTTGGTGAAGGACAATATATAGGAAGGACATTTCCTTTACCGACAGTCACGGACATCGTCACACACTCGCGCGTAAACATGCTGTTGATGTGTTTGTGTATGCATTTGCAAAAAGCCTATTTTACATATGAATAATATGATTCACATTCAGTTGTTGGTTGACAGATAGAAAAAGGCACATTATACAAGCATGTATCATGTGTTGATTGTGACAGGAAGTGTAGTTTCTGAATGTTGATGAGGGACATAACGAGCCAGCAGACTGAGCTATCTGCTTGATTCTTTATTCAGTGTTTACTCAACTGCTGGTGGGCTTTTCATCCGCTAGTGTTATCTTTCTACACATGCAATGCTAACATCATTTATATTCTTCTATCGTCACAGTTACACTGCATGTAACATTCTGTCCTGCTGCCAGATGTATTCTTTTAAAATGTTATCACAAAAAGCGAGTTGTTTTTGAGGGTACAGGATAATTACATGGTATCCTGCTAACAGTGCGTAAAGCCAACATGCTTTACTTATTAGGACTAGAAACACTTTAGCAGGACAGGAAGATGTGAGAAGAGGCTGAGCAGAGGTGTATACTTAATATCGGCTAAATGTATGGTATCAACAGTATAATTAATCTAAATACAGAAATGCACCTTTCACAATATTATGGTTTTATAATTATCCTACAATTAGGCTCAATTATCAATAGCCAATACATGAGCATTTTAATGTTGTCAATTTGGTGCTAATTTTAGTTTTGTTTTTGTACTGCGTCATTTCATAAGCATTTCATGTGTTGTTTTATAGGTAAAAAGTAACATTATCAGAATCAGAAATACTGTAACAATCCCAAGTGTTTTTGTGGCAGTTTTTCCATTACAAGATGAATAAAATAAAATAGAAATAAAATAAAAATATAACGCTTATATAATATAAGAAGTAATAATGTGCAGTAAGATAAGATGTATTCAAATAAAACATAAAGTTAAATGTGTGCAGGCATTGCAGGCAGGAGGGACTTCCTGTTTGATGGCCACAGGTAGGAAGGACTTCCTGTTGCGCTCTGTGGTGCATCTTGGTAGAATGAGTCTTTCACTGAAGGTACACTTGTGTCATGGAGTGGGTGGGAGACATGTCTAAGATGATCCAGAGAGTCCAGCTAACAGAGTTGTGGTGTAAAAAGCGTGATATTTCACTATTAAATATAGTGGAGTAGAAGTAAAGTAGCATAACATGGAAATACTGGAGTATTCATAACAAAGTCAAAATAGTATTGTTCTTTGGTAAAGGTTCTTTGTTACTCTCCACCACTGAGTCACACACAATCCATGAACAAACCAAACTAAGCACTCGACTGTAATACATCAAGCAACTAATCATCTGTGCGGCATGTGGAGGAATAATCATATGAATCATTTATTTGGTACATTTGTTCTTCTAAAAAACAAATTGCAAATTGCAAATTATTCCAGCTGCTAAGCAATGATTTATCAGACGGATAGTGTGAGCACGTAACAAACCAAAGCCAGCCAACCCACCACCACCAGATTGACCTGGAAGGGTAACAGAAACGTCTCACTGCCTTGCTGCATGGGCCAAGGGCACTGCGGCAGCCAAATGGGGCTGGCAGCCCACCCTGCACTCACACCTCCGGAGACTTCTGTCCTGGAGGTGTGAACCACATGGCCCCCCCCCCCCAAGAGGAAGCTGGGGTCAAGTCGATGATAATACGGAGAGGAGGGCCTGCCAAGTGTTACCATGAGAGCCACATGTCTGTTCTGTCTCTTCCACCGGCTCCATTTGTCTTTCTTCATCGCTCTCAGCCTTTCTGTTGTCACACATGTATCACTCTCTGTCTCACTCACTTAAAGTCAGATGTGTACCCCCAGTACTGACATTGACCAATTCTCTACAGATTGTGGAAAGCCTTCTTTTCCAAAGGCAGTTCTGGCAGGGTCATATATTACCAGCATGGTGGAGAACACCAATCGCTCAATAGGCTTTTGACGAGCTCTGCCATTTAAAGACGTAAAGAAACAGTGGGAGAAATGGAAACTTTAAAAAAATATATGTATTTCTTAGAAACAAGACTTTTAGATTACATTCATTCAGAAGAGTGAAGTACTTTTAGGCTTGAAATATAATGTCTTCTTCAGTATTTTTCAAAATAAAAACAAATGAGAATATTTGCTCCTCAACAAAAATGCAAATGTTAATGAATTCATTACTCAAAATGTATTGAAATTAGATAACCATTATGTTGATTCCTGCAGATGGGTTTCTGAAAATTCATATATGATTTTGTGAGAAAAGGAGTCTGCATTGTTAACCCGTTCTGTAAATGAAAGGACACACTGGTGATCTCTCTGCGTGTAGATCCAGCTCGGTGTAGTCTGTGTACGTGTTAATACTAATACTAGCTAAACTTGTAAAGTCTATAATAAAAGGCTTTTCCAATTTCTCACTTTGTAGGACTGTTATGACCTGGCTCAAAAGGCCACAACAAAGAGGAGACACACCATATCCACGGTTAACACAATATGTGTATTTAAGCAAGTAAATCAAATTAACCAAATTAATTCAGTGCAAAACAAGTAAAGTATGAGGTGTGGACGTCAGTGGTATCAGTCATGTAAATGCAGGGTGAGGGTTGCATGGACATGTATGTGTGAGGGTGTTGAGGTGCACAAAGTGAAGCAACTGAAATAACTAATAGCATACTCAACAGAACCGGGTGCCTGTATGAGAAAGCAGAGCGAGGACAGAGAGGAGCAGAGAGGCTTTAAACAGCTGCAGGGCACCAGACCCAGCTGCCCTGAGTTACTGCAATCAAGGCGGCTGGATGCAGCACAGCCACACCCTCTCCAGATGAACCCACAGGGCATACGACGCTGAAGTTGGCTTCCGATTCAGAGCATCCGATTCTGCAGACACACAGGTGGAAGGCTGAGGTCGCTGCAGCAGGCCAGGATCAGGATCAGAGAGTGAACCCCCAGCTGGGAAAGCCTTTATGCCTTCTTGTATTTTCACACATAGAATAAAGGTTTCACAAATCTGAAACTGTGTTATAAATAATCTTTAGCCTCTCTGGGATAATCCAGTCCAAATAAATCGGCTATGCATCGATTTAAGAGGTTCAAACACGGAGGATTGTTCGCTCAGCGCTGTAAATTAAATGTCCCTTAACTTTCCCCTTAACTGCCGAATCGGATGCTCTGAATCGGAAGCCAACTTCAGCGACGTCAGGGGCATCACAACGACCATGATTTCTTACCAAGCCTCCTTTCATCACATCTCTTCTGCCTCTAATAGGCACAAGGACAGAGGAATCAAGGGGGTGAGGCAACATGCAATTAACAACATGGTCAGGAGCGCTCATTTTAAAGTAATGTAAATACAATTTGACGTGTGTCACAGCTACAAGAGCCGTCTCAATATTTTATAACCACATTTTTTATGATCACTTTCAAATGAACATAATGACTTCATATATCATTTTAATTGAACTGACATCCTGGTGGTTTGTTATTTCCAGCATTGTGTCCTGCTCTGCTGTATGTCACAGGTGCTGGAAGACTTGTGCAAAGGATCCACCAGTGCATCCTAGCGTCTCCAGAAGCTTCCTCTCTTCTCTAGATTTATTTTAGGAATAAAGAAATCCTTCCAAATAGAGTGCTCAGATTAACTTCTGGATCACAGGTCAGGGAAGGAGAGAGGACGAGGAGGGAAGGCAACATGATTTCCTTCCCTCGGCTGCGCATGCATTCCCAATTGTAATATCATTTCTGTAAACAAGCCTTTCTCCTGGATTTAAGTAGACATTTCTCCTCAGATTACGATTCAGGATCTTCAAAATGTGTATAATGATGTAGTATGCAATTTGAACATCTTAACATTTAACCAAATATGTATTCAATTTGAGTCCCAAAGGTACTTTTGTATTTCTCTGGGACCATTCGGAAACAGTCATACATGAGCGAAGCTTGAATTGAACTTCTTAAGTGCAGCAGACCAACAACCATTACGCTGAACCACACACAAAACCAAAATAGTTGTGAGCCCTTGGGTTCGAGGACTATTCATCAGTGGTTCCTGCTCTCCTTTGAAGTAAATGTACCCGTGTCTTGACATCCTGCTCAAACCACGATTCAGCAGAGAACAGAACAGATGTGTTGAAGAAGATAAAGTTTTACCTGCCAGAAGATGCTATCTATCGTGCTGCCCAGGAAGCCATCTCTCGTTTCAGACGACAGCAGTTTGGGTCCAAGGATCGTCATAAACTCCTCGAAATCCACCTGTCCGTCACCTGACACACACGTATGAGAACAGATTATTCACCGCTGATATTTGCATCGACCTTTCTTTGTAAATGAACCTTCTTACAGTTTCATTTCATGTCATCGTTTATTTGAATAGGGACAATGCACATTAATGAAGACTTAAAGGTGGGGTAGGTCATTTTGGAGAAACCGGCTCGAGTGGCTAGAACTTGAAAATACACAACCGGAACAAATCTGCCACTTCCTCACAGAGCCCCGCCTCCAACACACACGAACGCGCACATGACCAATGAGGGCACGAGATAAGTGTGTGCACAGATGGAAGGCTGACAGGCAGGTAGGCCATCCAGTTACTTTAGCCGGTCGGCTCAGATGATTGGTCGTGCTTTTTACAGTACTACGGCTTCCACAGATGACATGTTTTTATGTATTTATTGTCAAAGCATTTAATATATTCATTGCTATGGGGATGTTAAGAGCATTCCATGGGATATAACAAAAAGTGTTTCTGAAATAAATGACATACCCCGCCTTTAAGACAATTAATGCTTCAAGTGTAAAAATGCCGGATTTGAGTTTTGAGCTCATTTCCATCCGTAGTCCCTCACATACAACATGTAAGAACATGACATTTATAAACATAGCAAAAAATAAATACATGATGTGCAGAAAGAGCATGAGCAGCATACACAAGTATTTATGACTTGGCAGTACACTGTAGCAGCAACGACATATAAAGTGCACGAGATGATACAAGAGATGCATAAAGTGCACGAGGAGATACAAGAGATGCATAAAGTGCAGGAGGAGATGCCCCCGTGTTAAAGTGCGTTTAGCGCTGATCGCACGTCTGGTTGTTTCTCAACCATTCTCTGAGTTGACCTTTGAAGCTATTGAGAGTGGGACGATCCCGTGTCTCAGCAGGGAGGCTGTTCCACAAAGAGCTGCCCTTAATGGAGAGGACATTTTGACCAAAAGTGGTCCGTCTGCGCTGGACTCCACAGTCTCCTCAGGTGTCTGACCTGGTGCAGCGTGCAGCGTCCAGCTGAGACCATCCTGACCTGTATATCACAAAGCCGGTGATAACAAACAAAACGGCACTCATCCCAACTATAATCTGTTCTCCTGTGAACTGCAGAGGGACATCCAGCCTTCATCACTGAAGAGTCACTTTTTTTTATTACAGATTTGTCATCTAAGGCTCTGTGTTCACAGAAAGGGACAGGCAGGGTGCTGGGCAGAGCCTCCTCCACGGTTTTCATCACGAAACCACTTGTTGTTTATCGTGAGTACAACACTATCCTATCACACTGTAGTATGACTGATGAGTTGGCCCCCTTGGATTTATTACATGTTTGTGCTACTATTTATTTGTTTGAAATGGTTGTTTTCATCATGAACACCAACTGGAGGATTCTTACTCTCTCACTTTGTCACTCTGTGAGCTTCCCCGCTCAGTCTGACAGCTGAGTGAGGAGGACGATCCACACACAGAGATAACGTCACAACATCACCGCAGCCTCATGCGGGGTCCGCCAGACAGGTCTGCACAGACATGAGCGTTTTGGTCTTTGCTGTGATCGTTTCTGCACAACGAAGTCGGTCAGCTCTGAGAAAAACACGCTTTGTAACACTTTTACTCGAGGTGGCCACTTGCAACAGCGTGCATTCTGTTCTCATTGGAATCCATTGAAAAAAGACGCTGGTGCTCAAGAAAAGGTGCTTTGTGGATACAGGACCTTAACGTTTGGGCTCAAGTTTCCAATGTCACACTGAGGGAAAGTTATGTTCAACACAAACATAACCGCACTGGTATCTCTTCGATGGTTTGAAACCTTCAGGTCTTAAAAAGAGAAGCCCCAATAAGAGAGTGACTTAAATGAGGATTCTCTCCACAACAAGGGGGAAACTACAGGTTGCAAAAATATATCAGATTGTATAAAAGCCAGGCAGAAAATGACCTTACTTCTCACTTGATGTATTGCCTAATTAAACACTTTGGTATTGGGTTTATGGTCGCAATGGTTTGTATAATGATCCCATTTAGAGTCAAGTATGCGATAAGGCAGTGTGTGCGCAGGGGCGCCGTAAGGGGGTGAAAAGTTAGGACGATTCTAAGGGCCCGTGACTGACAGGGGCCCCAAATATTTTTAGAACATTAAGAAAAAAAATGTAAGTAACCTTTCATCAATCATCAATAATTAACATTAATATAATGTTATATTGATGATGTACTCACTACATTTACAATTCATTTAACTTATTTTCTTCCAAAAGTTAATTATCCAAAGCATCGAACACCCCCATCTATTTACATGTAATGGTTTGGTCCTGCCTCCAAACGTTGTGCGGCACCGCACTTTCTAGCAGCAGAGAGTGAGAGCATGTGAGGAGGGATGCTAGTACTTGGTACTTACGTGTGTACGATGTCTCAACGACTAACAAAGTCAGGCTTTCAAGAAAGAAAAGAAAGGAGAGAAAGACAAGAGAGAGGGACTAAAGGGTGACAGTATGTCACCCAGTTTTTCAAAAGAAAAGGTGGGTGTGGTCTATGAGTAGTGGAAATTAGTCTGTTAGCTAAACTTAATCCATTGTAAATAATAATTGTAATGTTTTGCTGACATTAAGTACTGTTAATATCTTCACAGAAAATTCAGAGGTTTTTCATTTCACTCCTCTTTTAGCTGACATTTAATAAATGCAGGTACATTTTTAGCAGCTATTCATACTAAATCAGTTGTCCCTCCCCCTGGTGCCAGGACCAACAGATCCATCTTTAGGCTCCGCAGCCCTGACCCCCCATAAGGCTTTTCAGTCTTGCCATGCTGTCAATTGAAAGCCAGTTGGCTAGAAAGCTGGACTTCAAGGACTTGATCAGTGACTGTGCCTGTAAGAAGGCTAGGCGCTGGGCTCTTGGTGAGTAAGGCTGAGCCAGGGCTCGTAATAACTGTTAAAGGGCCAGGCTATGGTAACGATATTGGATCCACAGAAGATGCATGATGAGAAAAAGACTGAGAACAGGTGATAGGCTCTGATTTAGCACCACCATCCGGCCATTTCATTTCCATTTCCGTTTTGTTGTCCGTTTACACTTTAATGCCCGCTTATTTTGTAGTTGGTATGTATATTTAATTAAAAAATCTGCTGCTTATGTTATTTTTTGTTATAGCATTTTATAAATTATAATATTGGTGTTAATGTTCACTTTATTTTAAATAAATAAATATGTTCCATTCAAAAATGTTATTAAAAAAGGCATGTACACCATAAAAGATTACTATTGAGATATATTGTCAGGAATGTTAGTGTTATATCAAATAGTGAATTCTACTGCAGCAGAATGTTGCACGTCTGCACAGTGTTATATGTTCACCGCTCAGTAAATATTGTGCGGTTAGTATTGGACTACAAGATAGATGCAAGTCTGTACAGGTAGAGTTATTTAAAGCATAAATGAGTGGGTTGGGTTCTGCAGGTGTGGTTACAGCAAGTGTGCTTGGTTGGCGTGACCTGTGCCTGGTGGTGGGGCCCAATGTGATATATATTCATGGGGCCCAAAATCCCTGGCGGCGCCCCTGTGTGCACGTCTCATGTCTGTTTTGATTTCCTGTCTTTGTGTGTTTTCACGCCTCATTAGCTCCTGTACACCTGCACTTTATCCCCTCATTAGTTCTGCTCGTATTTAAGTCATGTTCTGTCTGTTTAGTCTTTGTTGGATTCTTGTTTGTTGTGATTGGTAAGTTGGGTTCTGTGTTGCCTTGAATAATGAAGCTGAGCGCAAGTTCAGACAGGAAGACCTAACACTCCGTATTGCTCGTCATGGCAATACTCGCTCCCTCCACTGGATGACAGGGAGCGCCTCTCCTT
>RQJG01011943.1:0-18276 GCA_009756435.1 Chionodraco myersi | reverse complement strand
ATATATATATATATATATATATATATATATATATATATATATATATATAGGTGTATAGGTATAGGCAGATTTTGTTACACTCGGGTAAAGCCAGGCTTGGCTGGCTGGCTGTTTCCCATTGTTTCCATTCTTTATGCTAACTAAGCTAAGCTAATTGGCCTCTTGTGGTTTCTTCAGATTTTACATGAAATGTTATCAATCCAATCACCAAAGTCCCAGCTAGAAAGAATATAAACAAACGTATTTCCTTAAATGTCTAACTATTTTTAACCAACGTCAACAGGTCATGTAGTATGTAACCTAAGTACCGTAGCTTGGTCTGTAACTGTTGCAGTTAAAGGCAGACACAGTAGTGCATGTGTGGATCGGCGGCGGAGCTAATGACGAGCTGGCTAAAGTGACAGAAGCAGGGTACACCACCATCCTCTCCGCCCCATGGTACCTAGATTACATTAGCTACGCACAGGACTGGCAGAAGTACTACAAGGTTGAGCCGCTCAACTTCAACGGTCAGTGGGCATCAAAATGACATTCTTTGTTGAATCAGTTTTAGTGGGGGGGGTTACGATTTGGGCATGGTTACTGGAGGCACAACCCAAATACGGATGTTGTTCAACAGGCTTACACTTGCACAGTTTTGTGACAGAGATAGTCAGAGACAGACGTTAAGGTGAGATGGTTGGTGGTTTTACAAGTAGTTCACCATCATGGAGGACCATAAACACAAGGCACCAATGTCTTAAATGGCGTCCAAACAGAGTGCTGCACGAATGAGTTTGCAAAGCCTGGAAATAATGGTTTCATTTAGGTTGGATGCCATTGGATTTTTCCATGGGAATCATGGCGAAGCTCAATTTTGAGTTTGGCCTTCCAAAATACTTCATCCCTAAAAAGGCTTGGACCTCTCTCTATCTTGCTGATACTGATACTTGTATGTATGTGTGCTGTGTAGCTGAAACAAGACACACTTATCCACGTTTGGAAAGGAAACAAGCAGCAGTACCAGAGTGAGATGGCTAACATTACATCGTCAGGGTACCAGACCCTGCTGTCCACTCCCTGGTACCTGAACCGTATCTCCTACGGCCAAGACTGGAAGGGCCATTACCAGGCCGACCCGCAGGACTTCCAGGGTTCGTCTGCATGATTACTTTGCTTAGCAAGCCTCTAGCAATAACTGGTCATTTGCTTGCTTGTGCAACATTGCGTTTATAGTAAACAGGACTTTGCCACAGTCATAGATTCAGTGTTATCGTCCTTCAGCCGGTCTGACTCAGATTGTATAAGCTGTATTGCTTTGACCCTTGTCACTTTGTTTGTCACTCCTGTGCACTTATGTGCAAGCCTGTTGAATAAACAGAGGGGACATGTTTTAAAAGGGATATATTATGCTTATTTTCACATTTATACATACATGTAAGAACATTTTAACATGCTTTAATGTTAGCAATTGTTTCTTTCATTCCCACTTCTGAAAATGTCATGTCTTCCCAAATTGGTTTGTAAGCAACATATGCTGTACTTTAAAACAGTTTTTCATAATATGTCCCATTTAATATTTGGATATCAAATGAGAGAACGGAACCATGTCATTATTTTTTATTCTTTAGACTCCCTGGAAGTAGCTTCGGCTGCCTTTTCTCATTAAATATTTCATTTTCAAACAGGAACTGATGAACAAAAGAAGCTTGTGATTGGTGGAGAAGCCTGTTTGTGGGGGGAGTATGTGGACGCCACCAACCTCACACCCAGACTCTGGTATGATATTCAGTAAACAATTGTTATGTTTTTGGAACCATAACCCACGACAGGAGTGTACAGTGAGGTCTGATTTTGTTTTGCCTTGCGCCCCCCCCCCCCCAGGCCTCGGGCCAGTGCCGTCGCAGAGCGTCTGTGGAGCGCCAAGGAGGTGACGGACATCAACGACGCCTTCAACAGACTGTCTGTGCACCGCTGCCGCATGGTGGAGTGAGTATCTGAGGCATTACACGATCAATAACATACCGATAATGTCCTTTTGAAAGATTCGGATGAGAGCAGAGCAGACATTGAACTGTTTTCCTGTGGTTATTTGACAAGTAAAACAACATTCAGGTGACTGTTTGGGCTCACTGTTCGGCTTTTTTACTGTGACCAGTAATGCATTAAAGGTGGGGTAGGTAAGTTTCAGAAACCGGCTCGAGATACACTTTGTTATATTCCATGGAATGCTCTTAACATCCCGATAGCAATGAATATCTGAAGTGCTTTGACAAAAAATCCATAACAAAATGTCATCTGTAGAAGCCGTAATACTGTAAAAAGTAGAACAATCGGATGGCCTACCTGCCTGTCAGCCTTCCATCGGGGCCCAAACTTATCTCGTGCCCTCATTGGTCATGTGTGTGTTGGAGGAGGGGCTCTGTGAGGAAGTGGCAGATTTTCTCCGGTTGTGTATTTTCAAATTCTAGCGATCTCGAGCCGGTTTCTCAAACTTACCTTGAAAATAACTGAATGACTGAAGATAAGAATTTTTTTTTATTTCAATTCTACTCTACTACTATTTACTTTGACATTTTTGCAGCAAGTTGGTGTATATGAAAGTTGGCCAGTTACGATTCTTGCAACTGCACACATAAAAATGGCCGCTCTGACCGTCCTGCTTTGTTGATCTGAACTCTCATTCTATGATTTCAGAATGTCATAAAAAGTGATTGTGTAGTTTGCCATAAAATAGTATGTCATAAAAGAAATCTTAAAAAGCATTGTATAATAAAAGTCATGAAGTTCACAAAGGTGAATCAGAAGTACATATGTTTCCCATAGCAGTCTCTAAATTATTTAACGGACACAATCCTTTTTAAAGAATGCTCATTTAATAAAAAACCTATTGACGCGTATCTTCTCCTATCTAAGGCGGGGGATCCCTGCTGAGCCGCTGTTTTCCAGCTACTGTCCCCGAGAGTACAGAGGTGTTTGAACAGAAACTGAGACTTGCCATGGGAACAGCAATGAACAATGTTTGTATTTCAAGCTGAAGAATCAGGCTGCCTTTTTAGAGATCTCACTGTCCTGACGCCGAGACACGTCATGCTTCTTACATCTGCTCTCCAGAACTCTTGATCATCACATAATGTCATAAACATCTTAATTTATGATTGCACTCTGTTTTTTAATGAATGTTTGTATAAATGATTGTGAATAAAATGTTGACATTTTAAGTGAGTCTTGTTTCATATGAAGAAAGGAAGGAGAAAAGAAGGGTATGAAATACTGTTTCTGTAAATGTATTGGAACATAATTACACCAATAGCTTCACACTCTTTCCTGCAATAAATTACATTAGAATGACTTTCTGAAAGTCTTCTCCGTGCCTCTGCTTCAGACAGCCTTTGGTCCCGTTGGTGAAGAGTTGTTGTTGTTGTTGTTGATCACATCAGACCAGACACTCTCTTCAGGAGGGTGTTCTGGTCCTGGGGGTTCATCGCCTCGTAGGTGTCCAGCTCTAATGTGAAGGTGGCGTTGCCGGAGGTCACTGTTCGCAAGATGGTGGAATAGCCCTTAAAAAATAAATATTAAAAGTAAGGAGTCGGGCTTGGGAGTACCAGATGTTCAGAGACAGAAGTAGGATATCATTACATGTATTTCAAATGTTACAAACCAATACATTTAGTAAGCAGGATTACAATTATTGACTTGACATGGGATCACACATGTTCCATTTTATGTATATATTTCCTTATTTGCCAGTTTTACAAATAAATGTAGATCATACAGAACAAACTGGAAATGTAGCATGTTGTCATTTACAGTGGTATTACTGCTGTACATCTTTTTTGAAAACACTAATATCATTTTGTCATTAGAGGATAACAGGATTTCCACAAATGGCTGCACAGTACTGTGAGGTTGTTCCCCTTGTGTTTTTATATTTGTCTGTGGGACCGTGATATTGTATCTTTCGGGAGGAATAGGATCGTTTTTATGTAAGTATATATCTATCACTTAGCAGCTAAAAAGTACAGACAAATGTTCATTTCCACGTCGTCTCACCATCATCTCAGCCAGAGGCACAGTGGCGAGCAGCACTTTGTCGTCATGGCGACTCTGGATGTCTCGGACGGTCCCTCGACGTTGTGCTAGATCCCCCAGAACAGAGCTCAGGCGCTCCTCCTCCACGGTCACTTCCAGAGACATCACCGGCTCCAGAACCTGACCTCCTGCCAGCCTGAGAGCCTGGGGCGAGGGAACAGAACGAGTCATCACGGTATTACATGGAGCGACGCACTGAAAACACTGCACTACAGGTACGACCAGCATTTCAAATCTCACTAAGGTGAATATATGGAAGACAAATCATAGAATTCTACATTTACTATTATATTTGAGGTTTTTGGATTAGATTTCTACTACAAAAGTGCATGTTGCCACTGCGTGTTAACAGCTGAGCTATTTTTTACTGTCAATACATCTTCATTTAAAACCTGATGTCTAGTGGGCTGAGTAATCTTAAAAGTCAACTGTCCATGAGCCCTGTCTTCAGCTTTGTGCCAGCTCATCCAAGAGGGTTTAAGATAATAAATGTAGTTAAGGGTAATTCATTTGAATTAAGGGTTTAAGGTTTAACATTTTGAATTATCTTATACATCAGGAGAATTTTCTCATCACATATAGGAACATTTAATCCTTCAGTTTATCCTAGAAATTCTAATTCTGTAATTCATGTTATTGTTATAGAAAATGTAATTAACTTAATCTACCAGATCATTCCTGGAGTAAAAAGTACAATATTTAAATTGTAAGTATCTCAACATTTTACTCGACGACAGTGCTTGTGTAAATGAAGTTTGTTCCATCCCTCCCTGCCGATGAATACCTTGTGCACGCAGCGGGACACACAGGCGGACACCATGGCAGGGGACGTTCCCGGCTCCATGTGGACACTTTGGATCAGCGCAGACACTCCCTGTAAAGGATAACCGAGCAGAGGACCTGGAGGGGAAGCAGGGGTTGTAGATAAGTCATATTCATAAAGAAATGAGAAAAGAGATGTGTTCCATGGCACCTTGCAGATATGCGCTCTGTACTCCATTCTCCACGGCCTCCTTTATTTCAGCAGATAGCTTGGCCCCCAGTTCTTCTGTGAAAGCGAGTTCACATGAGGAGGAGTGCAGAGGGGTGACGGCCAGCTCCACGGCAACAACATGTCGTCTCTCCCCGATAGTACGATCCAGCGTTTCTGCGTTCAGAGGCGAGCAGGGAATTCATACAAAGATCCTTATTGGGAAAGTACAGTATGAATCTGTCAGGAGTTATGTGCTCTCCTCACAGAAGCTAATGAAGCCATTCTCAATCATGGTATTATTTTCATATTTCTGGACATACTGTACTATGACTTTTTAGACATATTACTATGGCTCTTATGATTGTTTTGACCTGCTATAATTTGTTGTTTGTTTATTAAAATAAATCGACATGTCGTATTTGATGATATTTGACATACTATATAACTAACTTCCTTGATATTTTTGACATACATATAATGACTGTCGTTTTATTTAGCCATTGTGAATATTATCACAATTATTAGTTTTTTGTTGGTAAAGTTTAGGGTTTGATTGTTGAGGAATCTTTTGCCTCGTTGTTTTGGCATTTCTTACATACAAAGTAAAGCTGTGTCTATATTTTAAATATATTAAAATGTAATCTTTTTCATATTTTTGACACTTCCCTATCGACTATACTATTTTTTTTTTTTTTATTAATTTGACACATTTCAAACTAGGTTTGACTAGGTTGTTTTTAATTATATTTACGACATACTATGCAATGTTGTTTTTTCTGATATGTTTTACATACTATGAAAATGGTCAGCTATTTTTAATTACCAATTTTGTAATACTTAACAGTAGTTATTGAATTGAATGAAGTATTGGTGAAAATGGATTGTTGGTAAATATTATAAAAATTAAGATTATTTATTTATGTTGACATTAATGTCCTCCAGTTTCCTCTCTAAGAGCATCATAGCAACGCCTCCCCTCCTGAGGTTTTTTGCATATTTTCGACATACTATCCAATGTCTTTAAAATGCATGCTTTGTCATCGAACAGTTTCAAACACACTTTTGTAAAGATGAAGATGTGCAAGGCTTGTTACGTGTTGCCCTGTGTGACAGCCCCTCTGTACCTGTGGCTGAGACCTCGTGGAGGATGGACTCTCTGTAGGCCACCTGCAGCGGCCCGAGGTGAGTCTCAATGCCGTACTCTCTTCTGATTCGATCATGGATGATCTCGATGTGCAGCTCTCCCATCCCACACAAAATAGTCTGAGGATGGAGACGATACGTTCACTAATTGTGGAAGATGCTCTCTCCACAGTACGTGAGTTTTAGGTTAGATATTGGACAGACAAGTTCATATATCTGTCAATATCCAACCTTACTTTTAGGTTAGATATTCAACAGGTATTGGTAGAAGCTGAGTGCATTACCTGTCCAGAGTCCGGGTCCACCCTGACTTTAAGGCTGGGGTCCTCTCTCTGGAGGTTATTCAGTGCATTCTCAAGATCTTACAGGGGGGGGGGGAAACAAAGGAGGTATTGATAACTGAATAATATGAATTGGTTATCATTAAAGCTTGATTGAACAGAGATCATCTTTTAACCAGTGCCTCGTACCAGCCTGTTTGGCCATGGTGGGCGGCTCGATGGTGCAGAAGAAGACGGGTTCAGGGACCTCCACCCCTGAAAGCACCACGCTGGCGTGTTCCCCGCGCCTCGCCCCTGTCCCGCTGTCATTATGGGCCCGGCGGGCGGCGGCGGCTGCTGAAGACTTGGAAGAGACGATGGTGTCCCCGGTGACTGTCTGAAGTGAAAGTGGAAACATCAATTATTGTAGAGGAAAATCTTCAAAATAGCAAATAAAGATTATAATGTTGTAAAAATGTCTACCTGCTTCAGTCCTACAGTCAGAGCGATGTTTCCCGCCGTCATGGAGGGGATTTCTACATTCTGATCTGCAAACGGCACCATCAGCCGGCTAATCCTCTCACTAGGACAGGAAGGCAAACAGTTGTTATGGTCATCTTTGTTTCTATATTTATTCTAACTCTTCCTTGAACATTCCATCTCTAGTATATTTGTTTGGGAAGTGTATTCTTTTCTTTCTTCTTGATATTTAAATACAATGTGTATCTAATGTCTGTGTATATTCTTATGTAGTTTCATCACAAATATAGAACTAGTCCACATTTGAACATATTATTATTGAAAGTGCAGTACATACACGCTGTTCCTGTTGATGTTGTGGACAGCAGACTGTGGTTTCAGAGTGCCAGAGTAAATCCTCAGAAACACCAGAGGGCCGCGCTGCTTATCGTGGACAACTTTGAAGGCCAGAGCACACAAGTCGTCTTTGTACCACCGCCTGCAGAGGATATAGACAATAATCAACAAATGTACATCGCAAAAGGCATGGAATATTCATTAAAAGGACAATTCCAGTATTATTAGATATTTTTGTAATTTATTTAATTGTTTTTTGCAATGGTCTACACAGCTGTTACCTTATGAGTTTGGATGAGAAGTTGTGTTAAAGATCACTTACTTTAGCCTTTATACGAATTGTTTTCAAATTAACTATTAAAAATGCTTATAAGAATGTACATGTTAATCATCACTCACTTTCCTTTGTGTATTTGACCCTCAAAATAAAACTTCCCTGACAACAGATGTCTCTTTGTTTCAAATTAATGAAACAAAAAGTGAAGAAATAATATCTCCTCAGAAACAGTCAATATGATTCAATCAAAGCCTTTACCTACGTGCAGCTCAGGACTCTCACTTTGTGTGATAGCTGTGGAAGTGCTAATAGTCATTTTGTCAAAAATAAAAATGCACCAAGACGAAAAAAGGCAAAGTATAATATGTGTTAGAAAGCAGAACTTGGACACCGATAACGCTGGGACGGTCCTTTATGACAAGATTGTAGATCTGAGTTAGTGAGCGGTTAAAGGGTGCACTCACACCAGGTCATGGTGCCGTTCATTGGGGGCGGGCAGGTAAGCAGTGATGGCGTCGAGAAGAGGCTGAACACCTTTGTTCCTCAAAGAGCTCCCGCAGAGGACCGGGACGCCTTTACGGGCCAGAGTCACCCGCCGCACGGCCTCCTGCAGCTGGGGACACATCAGCCAGGTTTACCCTGTATTCACGAGCAGCAGTGGTACTTCTTTAAAAGGCTGATGCTGTGGAACAACACAACACTTACTTTGATTGAGGGAACTTCATCAAAGTTTTCACCAAAATCAGTCAGCAGCAAATCAGCAAACTCATCGTCCAGATCAGCAACCTGTGATTGAGAGATTGGAGATGTTCCGCAGTGTGGACAAACTGGTGAGATTTCACTAATAATTCATATATGACTTTTGGGTTATTTTGATTTTGATTTGATATACTTTATTAATCCCCGTGGGGAAATTGTTCCCTGCATTTGACCCATCCTAGTGTGAGGAGCAGTGTGCTGCCATTTTGAACGGCGCCCGGGGAGCTTTGTGGGGAACGGTGCCTTGCTCAGGGACACCTCGGTAGCACTTTGGTCTTGCCGGGACTTGAACTGGTGACCTTCCAGTTGCCAAGCCAAGTCCCTATGGACTTCGCCACCACCACCCATTATTTCCAATAACTTACATGTTGTAGTCTAAAATGAAAAGCTGACTCAAATCTGTGAAATGATCTCTCTCCTAACCTTATGTCCCGACACGAAACAATACTGTACTATTTCTTCCTGACTTTTTTTAAATAGTCATATTAGATATCCAGATTTACTACAGTTAGACATAAACATAAGACATTTTAAGACATGCATTTTATTCAAATAGAAAAGTATTGATTTGATTTACATTCAATTTAAAAGCAGCAGATAATAATAATAATAGATGTATTTTGTTAGCGCTTTGACAGGTGCTCAAAGACGCTTTACAGATATAGTGAAAAAAAAAGAACAGGATACAGGAATACTCTTTGTAATATGTGGTCACAAATAAAATACTGACCTATCACACGTTAAACTGTGTCATATTGTTAGGTAGTAAGTTTGATAGATGTCTTTCTTTTACTGCTCTAGAAACACAGATTCCAATGGAGTGTATCTGCTTCAAATCAATGCTTGTATTGTTGCTTGGACTGTGGCCCCTATATGTTTTAGGATTTGGATCACAATCAACAAGGTGTGGCCCCCCTGTTCTAAATGTTCTGAAACACACCTGCTCGATTAGAGCCGCCCGGGCCTCGCCGACCTCCTGCAGGAGCTCCGGTTCCTCCGACTCGTCCAGAGGTGTGATTTCAAAGGTCCGACCGTCTTCCTCGTCTCTCATCGTTTTGTGTTTCCATATCAATTTCTGATTGGTCAACAAGTCCACCACACCGGAGAAGTCTTTCCCGCTGCCGACAGGAATCTGGGAAACAGGAAGTACATATTATTAACATGTTATGATACTTCACTTCATTTAAGAAGAAGATATTGTACTTTGCTTCATTCATTTGATACGTTTCTATAGTATAATTCCATAATAGGATTGTCACCACAACGTAAAAAATAAGCACAAAAATCGCGATTTATTCTGATATTATGTATATGTATATAAAGTTGCAAAAGTGATGTACACATCAATCATTATAAGTCATTGCCGTGATAAGTATGATTCTTCAAATGGGGATTTCGGCATAATCAGAAAAAAGTCATTGTTTGAGGTTTTTCACATAAAGCTTCAAAGGCTTACTTGCAAGAGGACTGGATTGGCTTTCAACTTCTTTTTAATGCTCTCTAAGGAAAAACGTAGGCTGTGTGAGAAATTGAAAGAAGATATCAACTGAAATCGTTATAAAAATTTTTTTTAAATGTGTTCATATTAGGACTGTTGAGTCACTCACCTTGCTGCGGGCTTATCCATCTTATTCAGGAAACACACACAGGGCACGTGGTGCTTCTCTGCCTGCCTCCACACGGTCAGAGTCTGAGCCTGAAGAAAAGGTGTTCAGAGCAGGGCTTGTTTTATCACTGATGAATCCGCCTATTTCATTTTGAATTGATTAGTTGTCAGATCAAAGAAAAAGGCAAAAACTGTGAAAAATGTCCACCCTAGATTCTCAAAGATGATGTCTTTAAATGTCCTGTTTTGTGAGTCAAACCCCAAAAGATATTTGCCTTCATATGATTTAAAAAAGTAAGCAATCATCATATTTAAGAGGCTGAAACAGCATTTCATGTGACTTTATTTAAAAATAGCTGTAACAATTAATATCAAAATACTTTCCAACTGGTTGATGTAAGGGAAATAATTATCTCAGACTCCTA
The DNA here is from genome assembly GCA_009756435.1 of Chionodraco myersi. Classification (NCBI taxonomy): domain Eukaryota; kingdom Metazoa; phylum Chordata; class Actinopteri; order Perciformes; family Channichthyidae; genus Chionodraco; species Chionodraco myersi. The sequence goes on along the minus strand of RQJG01011943.1, from coordinate 7,946 downwards.
GATGTGACATACAGGACCAACCTTGACGTCTATTTGTGGTCCTTTAGGAACACAGGCTGCTTCAGCCAATAATATTATTGTTCCCATTCTGTGACCGGTCAATACTAGGTCACAGATGGTCTTTGTTGTGGATGCACTGGGACACTTCCTTCTCTGTTGTTTGTGGACTCCAGGGTATGACATCTTCGAGGCCATAAGTGACGGACGCAGGTGACTCAGTGTGCCCAAACTATCTAAAGCTATCTTATCTAAACATGTTGACGACTCTCTCTGAAACCAGTTAAATGGGCTGACAAGAGAGAGGCGCTCCAGAATTGACGTGGCAACCCACCCGTGCAGTCTCACCGTGCCTGTGTGACTTGTGATGTGAATTCTCCGGCCGTACCTCTTAATAAATCATCAGTGCTCTGACATCAAAACTCCTGCTCTACCTTGTCTCCTTCCTGAGTCGGTGACTCCTCATAACATTGCTACACAGAAGTTTCCACTACAGTTGACTAATCGTAGCGGTTCTGGTTCAGATTTCACCAAATTAGAAATAGGGCTTGAGGGCTCACCTCAACCCCGGCAGAAGCATCAAACACTGCAACAGCTCCATCGAGCACACGAAGAGCCCGCTCTACCTCCAGAGTGAAGTCGACATGTCCTGTAATCACACACAGTCGTATTTGAGTGGCTGCCATTCTGAGTGTTTCATTCTCACGTAAACACTTGTTCTACCTGGTGTATCTATGAGGTTTACTCTATGAGCTTTCCATTCAAATGTGACAGCCGCCGACTGTATGGTGATGCCACGCTCCCTTTCCTGAGCCATGAAATCTGTGACGGTATCCCCGTCATCCACGTCTGCAAGAAACAAGCAGCAGAAATGTCAAAGAAAGATGGAAACAATCAGGTACCAAATCCACACTTCTGTAACCATCGTACTCACCTCCGAGCGCTCTCGTATAGCCAGAGTAATACAGCATCCTTTCTGTGGTCGTTGTTTTTCCTGCGTCAATGTGAGCCATAATGCCGATGTTTCGGATTCTGCAGATATGGATGAGCAAGTTAACACGGAGTCTAAAGAGCATTTAAAGGCTTAAAGCAGAATGAAATAACCTACTTGGATACATCAGGGTTGACCACAGCCCGCAGCGATTTGACGTCATCTATCACAACATAAAGTATAATTATGAGGATGGGCCTGAATCAGCAAAGCGTTAATAATGATGTGAAATGCCACATGACGCTTAAGGCAAGTTCAACCAGGAAGACCGTCTTTACTCATTCATTCACATATTCACATGTTACTACTCGCTCTCCTCTCCATCAGTGATCGGTGTAAACTCCCACTTCGCTCTATTCCCACAAGCCTATCATAGCGCTCTGCGAAACCTTTAGATCTGCTCTCCCCTCTGACCGCTGTCATGTCTGATTCCATAACAACATTCAAAACCCAACTCAAAACCCACCTGTTCAAACTGACATTTTCTTTTCAAACTGTACCCTGTGTCCTTTTGTGTCCTTCTATAGTCCATTTCCTGTTTGTCTTGTCTTACCCCGATACTGCCAATATATATAATATATAATAATATACTAATGCTGATACTTCACTAAATCCACTGTTTTAAGTGTTCCCTATATTGCCCCTATGCCCTGTAAGGTGTCCTTGGGTGTTTTGAAAGGCGCCCCCCAAAATAAAATGTATTATTATTATTATCAAAATGAAGGTTGTGTTCCTCTATGTATTGTGAAAGTCCCCTACTTTTAAGATAAATAAACTATTCATAAACAAATAAACGTGTTTTTGTATATATAGGTGGTTATCACAGGACAGCGTAAATCTACAAACAATAAAGATATAAGGGAACAAAAAACACCCAATGATGTATAAAAGAGATAACACATCATACACATTAATGTAGGACTAATAAGACTCCAAAAACCTGTACATCACTAGCTTTTCTGCATACTGAATACTTTTACCAACATTTTACTTAAAATACTTTCGATAGGTGACGTTTGTTTGTATTTTAAACGTACCTGGAAGAATTCTGTAGTGTCTTCGTACATGGCAGCTCACCCTACATCTGCAGCACTGGAGCCCAGCAGTTAATACATACCTTCCCTGTGAATTAGAATAAGCTTGTCTTGAAGTCAACATGATATTAGGAATATTTATTACAGAAAGCACTTAGTTTGACGTATCTTACCCAAATCATCCTGTTAAATGTCCCACAGGCTTTAATGTCTTGTTTTATCTTCCAAGGTCTTTCCACATAATGTGTGTTAGTTTTGGACGAACCATAGTGGAGTGACACTCACTAACACAACAGTAACAACAGGCCGATACGTATGGCTATAACCAGTACATTAATACAAAATGTATCCCACTCTCAAGCATTAAATTGTGCTACAAAAACCATAATCTGTTATCAAATGTCACGATTTCATACGGTACGGCTTGAAAATACATCCCTAGAAACAAGCGTGATTATTCCCGGTTCCGTCACTATATTTATGTCTTTATTTAAAAAAGTATAACGCAGTACTAGCTGTTATATGTAATTTGTATCTTTAATAAAGAATGACTGATCTATCAAGTGCTTACACGTTTTTTATCCAATTATATTTTTATTTATCCTCTTTAACACGGTCAAGTGACACAGTAAGATGTGGAAAACGTTCACTTTAGACGAACGGACAAACCGTTTCCTCCGTATGACGTACTTCCTCTAAGTATCGGCTACGGGGGAAACAACATCGAAACGACCCCAGCCTCAAGCGAAAACACAAAATACTCGCGTCTTTGCCGACTGGCACCACCTGCGAAGTATTCGCCGAAAGACTTAACACCACCAACACAAAATGGTATGAAGACAACCGTTTTTTGTAGCACAGTAGTTCTTTTATCAGTCATTTTAACAGGTTAGCATATCGTGCTAGCGGTTAGCATCAGTTCACATGTGGCTTGGTGACGTGCTGCTCTGACCTGGTGTTGTTTATATTGTTAATATTACAATTATGAGCCTGCTACATACAAAGATGCAGTTGAAGTAACGAGAGTATGAGCATGCACTTGTTTATGTTGTGAATCTTTTTGAGGGATCTTTAGTTTTGGTTGTCTTTGCGGTGTTCATTGTAACGCAAATGCTTCGAAGTTGAAATGTAGTGGGAATGGCCATTGCGTTTTTATCGAGTGTAGACCTAATTTATAATTGAATAATAGGTAATTTTGCTATTTAAATGAACGTGTAATATTCTAAAGTGCTACTCTGGCTTAATTGTTTCTGTTCGCTGTTTTTGTATTTACACGATTAAACGTGGAATTGTTAGATTTATGGCTGCAAGTAACATATTTTAATAATTGATCAGCGTGCCAAATTTATGATTACCTAGAGCCCGAAATGACGTCTTAAAATTGGTATTTTACCACCATAAACCCAAATGTAATGAATTTGCAAGTAGGGAGTGGCTATATACAGGACGGTCCTGTATATAAGGTCTCTGAAATGGCTATATACAGGACGGTCCTGTACACAGCTCTCTGAAATGGCTATATACAGGACGGTCCTGTACACAACGCCAAATGGCTATATACAGGACGGTCCTGCACAGAAGCCCTGAAATGGCTTTTTATGTAGTCTACAGAAATATGGATATAATTGGTGTACAATTAACGTTGAGAGCAGGATAAATTACAAAAATGTACAGCATACTACATACAATTCAAAAGACGGTTTCTCCGATTTCTAAAATAAAAATGCCGGCGTCGCCGATAAATGATTTGTGTTGCTTTCAATGCAAAATCACTACACGTCAACGAAATGTCGGCGTATTCTTTAAAAAAAACCCTTCAGTTTTAATAAAACCGAGTAGTCTTTAAAGTATGCAGTGATATCCTTTACAAGTAAAACATTGTGCATTGGAAAATATAAAGTAGAAAATGATTGAAACAACATAAAAAGATAAGCCAAAAAAAGACTGAAATCAGCATAAAAAGCTAAGCAATTGGCATGGAAAGAGATTTAATTGCCACAATTTTATATTGAGGGGAAACTCATTGAAAATAATGTTGTCGTGAGAATATTTATCTGTGAATCCTATCCCTACATTACCACCCGCGAAACTTGCTTAAGCATGCTATAATAGCCCGGTCTGTATAGTCATTTGACGTTAGCTGCAGGACGGTCCTGTATATAGCCATTTCAGATATCTTATCCACAGGACCGTCCTGTATATAGCCATTTCAGAGACCTTATATACAGGACCGTCCTGTATATAGCCATTTCAGTGCTTCTGTGCAGGACCGTCCTGTATATAGCCATTTCAGAGAGCTGTGTACAGGACGGTCCTGTATATAGCCATTTGGCGTTGTGTACAGGACCGTCCTGTATATAGCCTCGGCCTTGCAAGTATATATATATATAATAGAGAACCAGACAGTTTGACATGTGTCCCAAAAAATGACAGGAAAGATCAATGCATTTGAAATAGATATACTTAGTTCGCTTTAAAAATATCATTGATATATGGAAATGAGCCACTTTCCGAATAATGAAAGCCTATACAAATGAATGCAGCGCCCCATGTAAGAGACAATGCTGGAGTAATGTTTTTTTTACTCGGAACTGAGCACTGTAGATTTCTGCTCCAAGCCTTTGCATTTATCGTTTTTGTTTTCTGTTTTAGCCCCAGAACGAGCACATTGAGTTACATCGCAAGCGGCATGGCCGCCGCTTGGACCACGATGAACGGAAAAGGAAGAAGGAGAGCCGTGAGGCCCATACGCGTTCCCACAAAGCCAGGACGCTGATTGGATTGAAGGCCAAACTGTACAACAAGCAGAGACATTCAGAGAAGATCCAGATGAAGAAGACGTGAGTTTAATCAATTTTGTTTGTATATGCTGGCTGTCTTAAAAAACAAACCATGAAAACTATGCCAAATGAGCAGCTAAACAATTCTGACTTGTATTTTTGCAGCCTCAAAATGCATGAACAGAGGAGAACCAAGCAGAAGAACGATGATAAGACCCCAGAGGGAGCCGTGCCAGCCTACCTGCTGGACAGAGAGGGACAGTCCCGAGCAAAGGTCCTCTCCAACATGATCAAACAGAAGAGGAAAGAGAAGGCTGTAAGTACCACATCACATCTGTATGTCTGCAGTCCCTGTATCAGAGTGTGGCAACATTGGGAGATGTTTTAATTGGTTTCTAATCACAAATATCGTGTGTATGTTTTCTGCAGGGCAAATGGGAGGTGCCCCTGCCAAAGGTGCGTGCCCAGGGAGAGACAGAAGTACTTAAGGTCATCAAAACTGGAAAGAGACAAAAGAAAGCCTGGAAGAGAATGGTCACCAAAGTTTGCTTTGTTGGAGACGGCTTCACCCGTAAACCCCCCAAATATGAGCGTTTCATCAGACCCATGGTAAGATCGCAGTGTCATTGTAATTGTTTTATTGCTTTTTACATTAACTAACACACACAACTCTTGGCTTACATGAGTTCAGGCTTCAATGTCTGTTTTTAATTACGTTCCTAACTCCTAAATAACATCTTTCTCTTGAATCTACTTTAGGGTTTACGTTTTAAGAAAGCTCACGTCACACATCCAGAGCTGAAAGCCACATTCTGCCTTCCCATCCTGGGAGTGAAGAAGAACCCCTCCTCCCCCCTCTACACCGCCCTGGGAGTCATCACAAAAGGAACAGTGGTGGAGGTCAATGTCAGCGAGCTGGGCCTGGTTACACAAGGAGGAAAGGTTATCTGGGGTGAGTGCTCCTCTTTGGGCATCTGTGAATCCCTTGGTGTACTTCATGTGTTTCTGCACAGTGGCTGCAGATAAGGCCCCGGCCACACGAGGACGATAACGGTAAACCGCATACGCAATCGCAAAAAAGCTTCCGTCCACACGCAATATTCACCGGATAGTGTCTGTCCACACGAGACCGCTCCGTTTAGCTCCAACCGCTGGAGAAGCTGCAGTACATATGCAGGAGCCTCTACGTGGCGCTGTAACTTCCTCCACAAAAGCAGCGAAGAAGCATGGTTGTCATGGTTGCCCTTCTGTTTATTCTCCGCGGTGGGGGCGAGGGAACCGGGCAGGTTTTTCGCCAGTCAACGTGTATTAAAGTTTAAATCTTCCGGATACAATTATAAAAGTGCCGGTCAAAGGTCTTCTTTGTTATTTATTGAGCTTTAAAACAAATGAATAACGAATCTATATAATATAATAATAAAATACATGGAGCCTCTCTTTTTCCTCCCTCTCTTCGGACAGCGTCAGTGTCTGTCTCATGCAGCAGCTCATCCAGTAATCAGTGACCCGGCCGACTGTAAAAATAAACATATTTATAACTAGTTTAGGTAGTTTGAGAGGTGTCTCTGTCCTGTCAGATTAGACTTCACTCGCGTGGAGGTCCATATCGAGAGAAAGATAAATAATCTGAATTCAGTGTGCAGTTTACTTTGACGCGGGGGTGAGCAGCAGAGGTGGGGAGAGGCGGGGCTATTGCCTCGTCATTATCAGAAAATGATCGTATTGGGCGTACACACGGAGCCGTTGGACCCCCCAGAGCGTTGCGTATGCCGTTCTATCCACCTTGGGACCCGTTATCGTTTCCTCAGTCGTTTAGTGCCGTATTCGGTCGTCCTCGTGTGGCCGAACGGTCTATATGACACTAAACAGTAACGCAAACGACCGTTTTCGTCCTCGTGTGGCCGGGGCATAAGATTAGGCTACGCTAATATTATAAGTATTAAACTATTTGTAGATCTAAATTCTAGCAGCCATGTACGTTTCTTTCAGACTTCCAAAGATTTAAAAAAATCCAAAGTGTTGTAAAAACCAAACGTCAACATTAATTGAAAAAACAAAGAGATCATTTGCAAAAACATGTTTTTATTTAAGTTTTATCCAAACAAAACTTCAAAAGAAGCGTGAAATCTTAAAAAATAAAAAAACAGCCAATTGGTGAAGCCCTAATGTATTGGCATGTTCTACGGTAATATGTCTATTAACTATCTTAACAATAATAATACAAAAAAATCACTTTGTAAACAAAAGATGTGTGATTGTGCTCTAACCAACATATGTATCTTCCTCCAGGTAAATATGCCCAGGTGACAAATAACCCAGAGAACGACGGCTGCATTAATGCGGTCCTGCTGGTATAAGACTGGACCTTTATACAGACTCTGCCTGGTAGCTCTGAACACAAGAGAGGAATGTTGATAACAACAAACACACCGGCAACGCGCTTTGAGTTCACATCACGGGGAGATGCTGATGCTGCTCCTGGCATCACAACAATTTTTGTAACAGAAGAAGAAAATGGGGTGATACTGTGTTAAATGTGACATAAATAAATGTTATGTGATCATATTTGTTCTCTTTGATTTCTTGTTCAATATTCCATATAATAAGCTAATTGTTAAGCGAGCTATTTTCCCCTGAAAACATTGAAACATTCCCATGCTAATATCCTACAAGTTAGGATAAATGTTTAATAAAGAAGGCACACAAAAAAGCCGGGCTCATGGTGAAGGGCTCACATGTGTGCGAACAAGATTTGAAAAATACTTGTGATTTTGAATAAAGTGCTTGAAATACTTATTGAAATACTTCAAGATTAAATTGCTGATCTGACTGAATAGTTTGCTATTTAGATTCAAATGAAACAAGTTTACAATGTCTGTCCAAAATGCATCACTTGATCTGGTTTTTAAAAGAAGAGGACTACTTTTCTTAAAAATACTTGGGCAGTTGTACCTGCTCCTGAAAGTCCAATGCATAGAATGAGCCATTTACTGACGATTCTAAAACAAGACAGATTTAGTTGAGACTTTGCAAGAATAATATAACGATTGAGTTCAGTAAACATTGGGTATGTCTTAAAGTGTTCCCTAAGATTTTCCAGCCATAACTAGTCAACTAATCTGCTTAAAGACATTGGTAAAGTTC
>RQJG01011942.1:0-14221 GCA_009756435.1 Chionodraco myersi | reverse complement strand
AAGTCTCAAGTCTTTGGTCACGAGTCCAAGTCAAGTCTCAAGTCTCTAAAAGAATAAAAGTCTCATGTCTCTTCTGGTTGTAATAAGCCTTCTATTGTCTGCTGCTATCCAGTCTGTTAAGAATACTGCACAGCTATATCTAAGAAATTCAAAGCATTTACTGTGTTATTATCACTCCTATATCTATTAGCATACAGTATCAGTACTGATTAGTTGTTTGTTATATGATCACTTTAAACAGGCTATTGCAATATGAGGAAAATCATCACACTTTAGCTAAATGCAAACAACTTATAAGCAAAACACTTCAGAATCAGAAATCAGTATCACAAATACTTTATTAATCCCCCGCAGGGAAACTGTGTTAAAAGTACTTAAAAGCGGGTAATGATTAACGTTACCGACCTTTTTTATGTCATGTCAAGAGTTGGATGTCAACGCCACTCAACTCAAACAAGTGTGACAAGCAAGCAATTCACTAATCTTTTCAAATATTCAGTTACAAAGCTAGTAGCAAGCTAAGTTAACATTACACAGCTGATGCTGAGCTAAACATGTTTGCTAACCGTCCATATGCGTTAATGTGACTGACCTCTCCGGGTGACTTTTCAAGTGCCTGATGAAATTCGACGTTGTTGCGCCAGCATCCTTGATTTTGATATTGAAGACTTTGCAGTGTGCGCTCCTTTTGTTGGTGCCGCCGGCGTTTTGTTCGAAGTTTTTGTAGTTGAACCTAATTACAAGCGGTACAGCCGCAGGTGTGCCGCCGGTCGCCATTGTGTTACTACGAGGTAGTAACAGAGGCGCGCACGTCTGCGTAATGAGCCCGGCTAAAGTAACTGGATGGCCTACCTGCCTGTCAGCCTTCCATCTGGGCGGGCTCTATAAGGAAGTAGCAGCCTCTAGCAGATTATCTCTGGTTGTGTATTTTCAAATTCTAGCGATCTCGAGCCGGTTTCTCTCACATTTACCTACCCCACCTTTAATACGCCAAAAATAGAAAACACAATGATTGTTCACGAGTCCCAACACACGAGTCCAAGTCGAGTCTGAAGTCTTTTGGTCACGAGTCCAAGTCAAGTCTGAAGTCTCTGTGTGTGCGACTTAAGTGCGACTCGAGTCCGAGTCGCAGACTCGAGTCCCCATCTCTGGGTTGAATGTATATCAACTGTGAAAATCACTTGCGTCACTTTGTTCGATTTTTTTTCAGATTTCAAAAAGCAGTACTGCATTAAGCGCCCCCGCAAAATACAACTAGTGCAGTCACTATGCTATGCTGCTGCGAAGCTGTTACAAATTGCATAACTTCGGTCACCAGAAAACAGTCCTTGAGATGTTTCTCTTGTGCAAATAAACCTCAAAGTGTATCATTCTTTCTGCCCGCTATTTTCAGAACATTTAAAAAAAAAAAAATGATCCTAATGCAAAATAGTGGACAAAACGGGCCATTCCCGCAGGATGAAGGACGCCTATGATCCTAACCCTCCTCTGATGGTGTGTGCTCTCAGGCTGCAGGGCCTGGAGAAGAGGATCCTCACGGAGGCCGGAGACGCTCCTGCAGTGGTGTACGAGATGAAGAAACAGGTGGATTCATTCCGGGAGAAACTGGAGGTACGGACAAAGTACTCTGTTACTTTAGAGCAGGGGTGTCAAACTCAATTTCATCCCGGGCCACATCAGCATTATGGTTGCACTCAAAGGGCCGGTTGTAATTTATATAAATATACGTAAATATATAATATATATTAAATAATGTATCATATTACATTGCGGTCCCTGCATTGGATTATTATCAGTTCTGGTAATATCTTCCTAAATAACTACGTCTGAAAGCAGAAGTCTAGGGCAAATAATTGAAAGTAAATATTCAACAATTAAACCAATTGTATATTATATTCTTTGCAAGCTCTTGGGGGCCACATAAAATTAGGTCGCGGGCCGGATTTGGCCCCCGGGCCTTGAGTTTGACACCCCTGCTTTAGAGTTACTAAAAAAAAAGGAAACATGGAACTTATTCATATGGTTATACGTATGGGTTATACATTCTTCGTTTTCATAGAGAGATCTTTGGGCCTCATCAGAAAAAGAAACATGAGCAACCGAGGCAAACAGTCAGAAGAAGAAATAAGTGGGATGGAATGACCTCAAAAGAAGGCAAATAGTTTCATCAGCTTAGCATTTTGGAGCTGCTCTTATCAATGTGTTTCATATGAATGATTCAATGAAGATATTTGAAATGGGACACTGTCGCTCAACTATCTGACACTTGAGAATAGAGGCCCAGACACTTCACAGAAAGTATTAACAATATATATTACCAGCAAATGTGCAGTTGGAAACAGTTTGTGTATTATACAGAAACAGATCCAACTAACCAAATACCAAAACAACTAAACTAATCCAACCCTAACTATTAAATGGTTTCAAGCCATAAATGACGTCTAAACATTGATTTAAATATAAGAAACTGAGATAAAAGGAAAATAAAGGCACAAACTGTATGCTTTGACAACAACTGCCTCCTTAAGCTCTTTTGAACACAGATAAAGACATTGGTAGAGAATGCTCAAACTCATTCCATACCCGTGGCGCTCTGCACACAGCACACACGCTGACTCATCACTTCCCTCAGCTTCTTGCCCTTTCACTTTATTGTTGGGGTTTTCTTGGCCACACACTGTTAATCAACCTTGTTTAGCTTACAGTCATTCCCATACATGTAACTGATGTTGCTAGTGTTCCTCGTTGACTCTGTGATCCCCTGACATCTCCCCTCGCTCCATCCTGGGGTTCATATGTCGAGCAGGGATGGCTCTATCAATCAATCAATCAATCAATGTTTATTTATATAGCCCAATATCACAAATGTTACATTTGTCTCAGTGGTCTTCACAGTGTGTACAGAATATCAGTATGACAATACGACACCCTCTGTCCTTAGACCTACTCTACTTGATGTCAAACCTTGATTACAAACCGATTCAATGTTTCACCCTTTTTTAAACAAGTGAAGCTGTTATTAATACATTTGCATTACGTTATGGTTTCAATTGCTTAACCTACCATGCTAAAAAAAATGTATGCTCAAACTGAAGAAAGACAAAACAAGAAATGTAATTTTGAAGTACGTATACTTTACTTGAGTATTTCCATTTGATGCTACTTTGTACTTCTAATCCACTACAGTTCAGAGGTACATGGTGTACTTTTCCTCCACACCATGTATTTAATCCCTTTAGTTACTTCACAGATCTGGATGAATGATGTGAAATATAATCAAGTGTTGAATCAGACTTTAGTTCCACCTGGAGTAAATCCACCAGCTACCCTGCAGTCTACAAAGTCATTCAGACTAGCTGCACCTTCACCAGCTTTGAGAACACTTTCATGATCAATCATTATAAAACATATATATATATTATTCTGAAATGGACCAATCTGCACAACGACTACTTTTACTGTCGCTACTTTCACTATATTTTGATGAGAAAACTTTTCTACTTTCACTTGAGGAACCTTCTTCCACCTCTGACCAACAGAAATGTATACAAACGTTGAAAGTAATTACTGTAGCAAGGAATCATAACCCAAGTGTAACATGTTGGATATTATCTTGTGTGTAATTTCATGACCGTTGTTTACAGTTTAGATCTTAACGGATGACACGCTTTTCTCCAATGTCCATTCCAATATTACGTCCACTAGCTGAATCACTATTTTAAGATAAATGTCTTTACATGGATTACCAAGAAATTGCATAACAGCCTCGCAGAATCACAACATCTTTTTCTGTAGGAAGATATAGAAATATAAACCAGGGCAACAGAGCAATGAGAAGTCAGTAACGATAATGACTTTAGTGATGAATGGGATTTGATGTGATGTGCTAACCTCCATATTGAACCTGATCAACTGATCTCTTCAGAGTGTGGAGCACCTGAGCTGGCTGGGCTTGTTCAAAGACCTGTCCGAGGGAACACACAAGCCCTCCCCCTTCTACCACAAGAGAACCCTGCATAAGACCAGGAAGGAGTGTGAGCATGTCCGGGAGAAGTTCCTCCAAATGAGGCACGTGTTTGCAAAGCTCACATATTGCAGACATCATGTTTTATGATCTGCTAATCAACATGCTGTCCCCTGTGCAGCTCCCTGGAGGTATCAGAGGAAGTGAGGCAGTACCTGAAGACCCCCACCTTTGATAACTGGTGAGCAGGGTTGGGAGGGTTACTTACAAATGTAATCTGTTACAATTACTAGTTACCTGTAAAAAAATGTAATCAGTAATCTGAGTATCAACATGTAAAAGTAATGTAATCTGATTATTTAGAGTTGCGTTTGGATGACCTCAATATCAAATGCAATGCAAATAAGTGCCGGAGAAATGAAACATCAGTAAGAAGTGTGTACTGTATTGAAGACACAACACAATGTGACCTTAGAAGAGAGGAGACCAAGGTATTTAGGGTCAAAGACGTGTCCTCTTATATGATAGGCCGACAGAATAGCATACATATAGCTGATTTAGTTTAATACCTTCATTAAACACAGCATTTTCCTTTTTATAAATCAGGTGATCACCAACTGCATTTGAACAAATATATTTAAAATAAGGAAGTATCCTCAATGAAAACCAAAATGAATAATCAAGCATACGTCTATCTATAATATCATTTATATATATATACATTTTTATTTCAAAATGTATTGTAAAATTGTAATTTGTAACTGTTTTTTTGTAACAGCAATCTGACTACGTGTTTTTGTATGTAACTGTAAGGGAATACAGTTATATGTGTTGTATCCTGATGATGTAATCCATTACTCCCTTCAGCCTGCAGCTGATTGGCCAGATAGGTGTGGAGAGGTTCTAATGTCACATACAGTATTCATCAACATGATGTGCAGGCCGTGTGATCACCAACAAACAGTGCACCTGTTCCCTCAGTGTGCACACACACACACACACACACACACACACTTGTCGTGCCCTTCAAGCACCTCTGCTGTGATCTGAAGAGGACACGAGACGTCAGCCTCTCTTCTGATCTTCACACTCATCTCAATATGAATAGGCCCGCAAATGAAAAGGTCTTAAAAGGCTTCATCAACGAACCGGGTCTGAAGCGGCTTCATGGGGAGGAAGTGCCTGTTGCATTCACTGAGGCCTGCACAGCGTTCCATTTCCCTAAAGCTTTTAGCCCAAACCCACAAAGCTTTTGAGGCTCTGCACAGAAACCAGGGTGACAGATACTCATCATAAACCCTTTGTACCCTACTCACATACAGTCTGCTTCTCTTTGCTTCCTGCTGTGTGGACAAAGATGTGTTATGAAGAATAATGCTGATCGCATTGCATTATTGTCCTTTTGAGCACTTCATGACTTCCCTACTCTGACTGTGGCCGAGAGGTGTCTCTCAAAGGGTCAGCAATACCCTCAGCAGCTCAGCACTGTTGTGTTCAGACTATGTGACTCTAACAGAAGTTAAAAGTGCACATTTTAGGGACTGTGTACAGCTGTACACATTTAGAGTATTTCCTGCAGTATATGTAGGTAATTAGGCTTGATAGATCAGAATACCTGTTCGTATAATAACACAGAATATATTATATATACGATTATTGTGGCTAATATAACTTGCAATGAGAATAGTATCAAAATTAATTCAGTCCAAGTAATCTCAAGCTGTGTGTGTTCAGGTTCAGGTTATTTATTTGTACCCGTAGGTAGATTCTGTTTGCAGAGAAAAATACAAGGGTTCCATCCTGACACTAAAAACAAACACAAACAACAGACACATCTCTAATAAAGGACTAGTACAAGTACAAGTATACCCTGCTCAACCAAATCTCAAACATATTTAAAAAACATTTTAAGAAGGAAAACACTAGTACAAACATGGACATTCAAAATTCACAATTGAAAATTAAATAAATAAATAAAAATAGGCATCAGTGTGACGCTCCTATGATGTGTTAATGTGTGCAACAGCTGCTGGGATAAAACTGTTTTTATAGCGCTTCGTTCTCCTCCTTGGGCGAGTAACCTCCAGCCCGAAGGAAGAAGCTTGAGTTCTGAGTGCAGAGGGTGGGAGTCATCGTCTAATATGGAGCTGGATAACCGTGTGTGTGCTGGTTGTTGTGTGTGTGTGTGTGTGTTGTGTGTTGTGGTGTATGGTGATGTGTGTGCTGTGTGTGTGGTGGTGTGTGGTGGTGTGTGTGTGTGTGTGCAGGCAGTGGGAGGATGCAGAGATCATGGTGCTCCTTCAGGTCATGTACACAGATTTAGATTTCATCGCCGCCTTCAACATCGAGCCGGCGGTCCTGCACCACTTCCTGTTCGAGGTGTACCGGAGATACAACAACATCCCCTTCCACAACTTCAAGCACTGCTTCTGTGTCACCCAGATGGTGAGTGTGTGTGTGTGTTGCAGAGGTACTTCATAAGGACAGACCAGGAGAGCCCGTGTGTGTGTAATCATGAAATGATGCCATCCTCCCTTTGACTCGGTGAAGGACATGTTCAGGGTGGAGAGGGGACTCACATCAGAGGACAGCTATCTCACCCTGATGGTTTGATGGCGTCTTCATCAAAAAATAGCTTTGACGAGCACCGGATACTTTTCTCAGGAGTTTGAGAATCCCAAAGCAGTGGCAAAAAGAAGATTGGAAAAGACACCATAATTCGACTGTATGTAAAAAGGGGTCACTTGTCCCTAAGCTATACGGAGCATCTTAATCAAACTAAATGAATTGACATATGGACAGCATTCAGCCAGGCTCTTACTTCCACATGGCTGACAGCAGTGCTGGTGTCAAGGCATCACAAAGACCTTGACAGACACTCAGATGCAGATTTCTACATGGCTGTTGGTGGCGTCCTCAATCAGAAATGTCAGCGCTGTTCCTGAACCTTTGGAAAGAATAGACCAGGGACTTTAGTTAAGACCCTTGTCCCTGAAGTAGGAACACAAAAGTATCCTTCAAAGGTTCCTAGTTCCTCAGGTTGAAAAGAGGCTAATGTGTTTATTTCACTGCTCCCAAACTATTGAAGTGATTCAGCGTTTCATGAGGGCAAGTGACAGCCTCTCCCCCACAGTGCATGACAACATCTCTTGCCCTCTGAGCAGATGTACGGTCTGATCTGGCTGACGGACCTGAAGAGTAAGATGGACAGCGAGGACCTGCTCATCATGCTGACCTCTGCAGTGTGCCACGACCTCGACCACGCCGGCTACAACAACGCCTATCAGGTAGCTCCATGAAGTCTTTGTGCTTCGGCAGGCATGTTCCCTGACACACAGTGAGATGGCTACTTGGTATTCTGACTGCTGAAGCCTCATATTAGGTTCAGCTAAACGTCAGACCTTTTTTAACTCAGAACTTAGACCGTGGATTTTGTACTGTCTTCTACTTTTGATGACTTTTATAAGGCGTATTTTAACAGCTGTAATGGGGGGGAAACCGTGCCCAATAACTTACTTTGTATATTTGTGAGCTTTGCATGAATCAAGACTTGAAAAATGTCAACCTCTTTAAATGTCTTTAACAAATTCTTGTTTTTATCTTTTAATGTATCTTTTAATAGCTGAAGTTGGACAGTTATATCATACCTGTTGACATCACATACACAGTGTCTGTTGTATTTGACATGTTTGCTGTCAAATCATATTTTCCAACATGTTATATGATTTCACTAATCTTCTTTTAGTTGAAGAACACTGAGTTCTCACGTTGTGTAAAGAAAACATTGAAATGTGTTCTGGTGTTGTGCATTACAGCAGCGATGCATACAGAAGTCTTTTACATGTTAATCCTAAAGTCTAAAGTAATGGCCTTGTTTCAGATAAACGCTCGGACCGAACTCGCTCTCCGGTACAACGACATGTCTCCACTGGAGAACCACCACTGTGCCATAGCTTTTGAGATCCTGGAGAAGGTAGGCATGACACGTCTCTGTCCAAGCTGCATGGGATCGTGCATAGGGTTAGTGATTGGAACTGACACCCTCAGATGAGGCTGTCCACGATCAGCGACAATCAACTGAACCTCATATCTTTCAGACAGAGAGCAACATCTTCAGAAATCTGTCCATGAATCAGTACAAGCGGATCAGGGAAGGGATCATCAAGTGAGTGCATCTTTCTGATTCTCTAAGTCATCCACTCCTGTAATTCCCTCAGGATAGCAACAGTATTTATCTTTTCATTTCAGATGCATCCTGGCCACTGACATGACGCGGCACAATGACATTCTCAACAAGTTTAAGTCCATCCTGACAGCTTTTGACTTCACCAACAAGGAGCACAGAGAAGTGGTGAGAGGACTTTTGAGCCCGTGTCATATGTTCAGTATTCAACAGTGGCTGAAGTCTCAACATAAAAACTCTGTTTCTTTTACCATTGAATGTATAGCTTCTAATTGTGTCCTGTTGTGTTTGCAGCTGATGATGATCCTGATCAAAGTGAGCGATATCTCCAACGAGGCGCGGCCCATGGAGGTGGCTGAGCCCTGGTTGGACTGTCTGCTGCAGGAATTCTACAACCAGGTACCTTCACCACTGGATATGTGTTTCAACTATGGACGCTTGATTTAAACTTTGTTCTGAACATGTTATCCTCCTTCAACCTTCGATTCAACGTGTGGGATGTTCCTATTCAATAGCTTGAAGGTTACAACCTGATTCAGCAGCAACACGGTGTATTGAAAGAGTCGAGTTCATGTGGTTCTCCAGGTCTGTTTCTCTCTCCCTAACAAAGAAGGGCTGAATCCCACTCAGTCGTTCCTTTGACTCCTTTCCAGTAAAGATGACAAAACCGGAATTTATCCATCTTGTATTGCGACTATCTTAGTTGACCATAACATTTAAAAAGAAATAATTTAGCAGATGGTCTGGTTAAAAGAAAAAGCACACTTTTCAATAGATTTCAGTGTTTGAACTACAACAAAATCTGGCCAGCAACAACATAGATACGGCTTATTTTGAGCCTTTCGCTATTGGCTAGTTAGTCAATAAATAGGTTTTTCAAACATGTTGAATCACCACAACGTCCTTGAGCATAGTCATACATCTAAACATATGATGCTGATTGGATGAGAGCAATGATCTTCCACCTGTTGGAGAAATCATAGGTTACAGTCCCTCAACCTGTAGAGACATTGGCTCCAGCTGTGTGTTCTCTCCACCTTCAGAGTGATGTGGAGAAGTTAGAGGGGCTTCCAGTCACCCCCTTCATGGATCGGGACAAAGTCAACAAGCCGTCGTCTCAAACAGGCTTCATCAGATTTGTCCTTCTGCCTCTCTTCATCGAGCTGGCCAACCTCTTCCCCTGCTTGGAGGTCATTTCTTTTTGAAAGATTCCTAGAAATCAAGAAGTTACTTTGGGAAATGTCATTCAATAAAGTAGAATACGTCAAGTTTGAGGCAATGTTTTGGGGTTCGAATATATGACTTGTTAATTCATTCTGCAGCAACACATAATCCACCCGGTACGGAAGGCTCTGGATTACTACACAGAGATGGAGAAGGCGCTGGAGAGGGAGAAAGTGATCCGGGCTCAGACACAGTGTCCTGCCGACAGCCTCACAGACTGAGGGACCCATCTGTGGGGCCGAGGCGGCTTTAAGAAGAGGACTATCTGGAACCTGCTGTCTAAAGATTGTATGGTTTTTAGATTTGTTTGAATGTATTTGAACTACAACTGAATCTAAATGTGTATTTTTGTATTATTCTAATTATTATTTATTAATTTTTTGGTTTATTTACCGGGCTAAGCACAAGTACTATATCGCGTTCAAGGCAAGATTACCTTTTCTTTTATTGTAGTTTTGGTGTATGCAGTAATCTGTTATGTGATGTAAACAGTAATAACTTTGAAAGAGTATGTTTAAAATACAAAACAACAGCCTGAACTATATTTCATAAGAGATATGATATATTTGATATCAAATAAGAAAATAAAATCTCTCATGTTGCCGCAAGAAGTCCACCACTTCATTTAAATAAGACTTTATGAAGCTTAAACTTGAAAAAAAGGTTGCCCTCACTTTTCTCTCAAGGCTTGTAATGATGGACACATGATTCATTACACATGATGAAACAGGACATTTAAAGACTTCACTTTAGGATGTGTAACAATGTCTGATGGCAGATGAATCGATTGGACTCGTGAGTCGCAGCCCTCTCTGGGAGGAGACATGGCATGCTCTCCTTTTTAGGAAGTAAAGACATTCTATGTTTAATGTAATATCGCCACCCTGTGGCCTCAGTGCGTTATAACTACTGGGTTTATCTGCACCACAGTTTGCTTTTACATTTTAATAAATAGTCTTCTAACGAAAGTTACACCACAGTACACAGTCTGTTGTACATATATAACTATATATATATATATATATATATGTAATATGAGCTATAGAACCTAGCTAAAATCTTCTAGCTAAAAACGCTACGAATGTGCCCTCCTGCTCTTCAGGTGAAAAACATGTGGTCCTTCTCGGGGGCCTTTCATTTATGGAGTGCCTTGGTGGAGTGGTTACAGTGCCACCATTTATTACATCCCTTATTGCTACTGAATCCATGTGGGACCTATCAGTGAATGGACAGCAGTAGACGATGATATGAAAGACAACAACAATGTATTGAGCTTTCAGTCATAGATCATGGTAAATGATAATGCTACTTATATCTCGCTTCATCAGGTCTTTAAGACCCCTCAAAGCTCTTCTACATACACCGAGTTATTCACCTATTCAAACCTCGTTCATGCAGAGCAGTATATGCCTGTATTTATAAGTTCATATAATGGGATTTATGTAAAGAATGACTTTCTGTATGGCAAAGTGATCTACATAAGAAAACGGTATTTGTTGAACATGAATAATGAAATGTTCACTGTTAAATCAAATGAATATCGTGACTGTAGTAATCTGAATCAGAATGTAATGATGCAGTACTTATCAGAGCATATTCCAGCTTACTGCAATACATTCCCGTGATGTGATGCACAGCCAGGCAAGGACCTAAGTTAGCTCACTGGATGCACAGATGGTCATTTCTGTGGAATGTTATCACTTGAACAGCTGTGACCCCTTTCTCTGCCCCCAGTTCAACTCCAGCGCTGCACAGAGGTGGTTTACATGGACCTGGTTGAAAGATGTTGACCATTTGAAAGAAAAGTAAGGACTTGTACACAATGTGCTGTGCTGAAGGATCAGGGTGACACTGTGAAGGGAAGCAGGAGTGAAGCCAATGAAGCTGTCTCTTTAGGGAAGCCTATTCTGTCAAAGGTGGTAGAAATGATATGAGCTACAGAACCTCTAGCTATCATTGTTGGCGACATCATAGCATAAATAGTCAGAATGTAAGCTACATATTAAAACCACTTAGTAACACATTAAAACATGAGCTATTTGCACTCCAGTGTCAAATGTGGACTGAATGGCATTACTGCATTTACTTAATTATATGTTTTTATTGTCACCTTACTTTTCAACGTTGTGTTTCCATTCCATTAATATATAAAGCAGTTCCTCCATAAATGTATGGTTAAAAGTCACAAATGAATGCACAGTTTTTGATGCTCATATAAATATATAAAACATTTTGAATTCTCTAATATCCTGCACTCTTCCTGTTCGAGTCTTTAAAGGATCATACGCCGCAACACAATAAGTAATGCAGTGATCTGCACAAGACAACATCATCACCAAGTAAACAACCATACAGAGACAAAGCACAGAAATGGTTTCAACTTCTTCAAAGTGAAACTTAGATAAGATAGTCCTTCCCCTCTTGTTCAGCTTTTAAATGGGATAACAGTAGCTTTGCGATCAAAAGAAAACTTGGTTTATGGCAACTCGGCACATCCTGTCCCCTGTTCCAAAAAAAAACAAGGAACGCTGCAAATGGGCCCTCTCGTGCCTTCGAGTGAAACACATGTGATGAAGGTCCTTCTCGGGCCCTTAATGTATGGAGTGCTTTTAGTGGAGGGGTTACAGTGAACACCATTTAACCTCCAGTCCTGGTTTGATTGGCAGCAATGCAAGCGATGAGTATCAGCAAAGCCACAAAAGTCAAATAAGTAAAGTAGGAGTGAATCCTTTTGAGCAAAGGGGAAGCTGTAGCCTTGTGTTACAGAACCTAGCTGATATATTTCCAATAGCACATTTGAACTTTAGAGCAAGGGGGTTAAGATTTCTAAAACATTTTTACTTTAGGACGAATATCCCCAGCAGCTGTGTGTGTGTGACGTGTGTGTGTGACGTGTGTGTGTGTGTGTGTGAGACACTTTTATAATTTAACAAATGTGAGTAAAACCTGCTTTAAGCATGTACACTGAAAATGTAACTAACTATCCAAATCAGAATCAGAAACAGAATCGGTTTTATTACCAAGTAGGTTTAAACCTTTGGTATATGTGGTGCATACAAAGAGACAAAATAATAATAAAACTATTTAACTATTATAAAAGCTATTTTAAAAAACAATTTTCAGACTATTGTAACAAATGAAAAAATAAAAAAATATGTACACAACATATAATTATGTGAGGAAATAAAATATAATAAAATATGGCAATACTATATTTAAAGTGGAGAGCTGTGCAGAGTTAAAAAGACATGGCGAGGAGTAGGGTTGGGTATCGTTTGAATTTCCACGATTCTGATTCCGATTCCGATTGTACTTTTCGATTCCGGTTCTTAACGGTTCTCAATTCCGATTCTTTCAACAAGTCCTCCAACTCATACGACCAAATATACCGATTGTTCAGGCCCAATTATTACGACCAAATATGTCGTTTGTTCAAGCGCTTAATACGTCCTGCTCCCGTTGAATGCAAATGTTACAGATGGTCTTTTATTCACAAATAACCCTCTCTGTAAAATCCTAAATTCTAGGATAGTTTGGCCATTAAAACGCTTTTTGATTAGATTTCTAGCAAGAAGTGTATTGTACTTTTAGAATCCACGTCCAGTCGATATGTAGGATCTATAGTTTGAAAGATATTACGAAGATGATTTGAGGTATGCGGCAGCCTCCATGTAAAGTAACGGGTCGAAAACAGTATTTCCGGTCTCGACGTTTTCATAATAAAACCAATGATCAAATGAACATTTAATATTCATTACTAAAGGTACAGCCGAATCATCACAGCGCACAAAACCTATTACCGCCACAGATGGACCAAAAAAGGGAGCGTTTAAAAAAAAAAATGGGCGGGTCCGCTCAGTGAAACATGGAGGAACCTATATATACAGTCTATGGGAGGAACAGAAGTCTGCGTTTAAATCGTGCGTGCATGCGTGTGTGTGTGCGCGCGCGTGCGTGTAGAAGTCTGTGTGTGGTGAAAACACATCAGCCTGCGGTCGCTCTGCCTTTCTAATGATTCTGAAGGTAAACACAGTGAAGTGAAGGCGGTGCGTGAAAGGCACGCACGCTCAGAGGCTGAACCCTCTGGAGTCGGTGGACGCGCCGGCGCGTCCAGGTGCGCATAATTTTACGTAATTAATCATATATTTTCGATTATAAGGAGTAGAAACATGATTCAGATATCCACGGAATCGCTGGAAGGGTAGCTTTCCAGCAGTATCTCTTGTGAGACTGTAACCAGGGCACAGCAGCCAATATGGCCGCTCAAAGCAGCTTGACTTTACACTGTGTGGGATTGGTGGATTGGTGTGTCCGTCAAGGAAATCTCAGCCGGCAGACATCATGGTCTGAAATGACCAATGGACATCGAGAAATCACTAAGGACCTACCCACCAAGTAAAAAAAAACATAAACCACGTGTCTCCCATCAATTTACGTCAGTGTGGAGAGAGAGAGAGAGACAGAGAAAATGGCTAAAAAAAGTTGCCGACTTCACTCGAGATT
Organism: Chionodraco myersi; assembly: GCA_009756435.1. NCBI lineage: Eukaryota > Metazoa > Chordata > Actinopteri > Perciformes > Channichthyidae > Chionodraco > Chionodraco myersi. Next base: position 347 of record RQJG01011942.1, on the reverse strand, counting down.
TTTTTCGCTAGCAGCAGTGAAGATAGAGCCTCAGATGTTCAGAACCTGAAGTCTTCGACTCTTCTGAAGAAGAAGAACACAAAGACAACAACAAGGATCCATTTGGACATGGGTAAGTGTAAATATTACAGTAATAGTGTACTGGCAATGTGTGGGGAATACAGCGAAAATGAACAATAGGTTTATTGATATATATTTGTTATCGATAGTCATGAACTTTTTCTTGGGACAAAAAAGACTCCATTAGCAAACGTTTACTCTGTGTTAACGTTATTTTGGTGTGTAAAAGTGAGATTACATGTGTAGATGATTAAATTAATCATTTATTCGTCACACAACGGAGACAT
>RQJG01011940.1:0-27540 GCA_009756435.1 Chionodraco myersi | reverse complement strand
ACCAATCAGAAACACTCCTGCCCAAACCTAACCAATCATAGACACTCCTGCCCAAACCTAACCAATCAGAGTAGGGCCGGGAATACACTCAAGCTTGTTCACTGTTCACGTAAAGGCGAGTGGATTTATGGCAGGCAGTGAACCGACAATAAAAAGAACGGCTCTCACCAAGTACGACTCGGTTCCCTTCGTTCGTACCAAAGAGCCGTTCAAAAGAATCGTATCATCACTAATTAAGATAGCTGTCCACTTATCTCTGCTGGGTTGCAGTCGGATAATCCAAAAATCAGCTCCTATCGTCTATCCCTTGACCTCTGAGTGAAAGGTCACGGGGTTAAGGGATAGTGGATAGGAGAATTCAAAAGGACTTAGGAAAGAGACTGCGGTACTTTAGAGAATCGACTGCACTTTCACTATCCGACGTGTTTATGATGCGCCAGCGGACGTCCTGAATGTGCGTCTGCTGCTGTGGGGAAACCATGGAAACCACAGTTTTCTATACAGCGGACTACAACATGGATGTGTGTCATAATCAGTTGTTTCCGTGAACGGCCGACTGTTGAGTGACGGCAAATGCTGCGGCTGCAATGCATTGTGGGGCAGCATTTTCTCCTCTCCTCTCGGTTAGGGAGGTCCAGTGGTTCCTAAGCTAAAGGAGGCTATAAAGGAAGTTTGAAACCTCCTTTCCTTTCATGTAGAGAATTTGAACGGCTCTTATCACGGCTGTCACTGAGGGACTTCCGGGTCATCTCTCTCCGTCAGGAAGGTTCCTAAGCTGAACGGACTATTCCACTTCAGCCCAGCTCTATATGCAACTAGCTTGTTGCTTTTTCTTGATCCTAGCAACAAGCATACACTCACCTCTTTGTGACGATGTGTTTCTCAGCGGACGACGCTCTGGGGTTCGATGAGGTGGACTTTGACGAGCCGATGGAGGTCGGACTTGAGGACGAGAAGCCTGCGGTTAAAGATGATCCCGAGCCTCGGTCTGAAGCAGCTAAAGTGAAGGTGGAGCCGAAAGCAGAGCCTCAGGATCCTGTCTTAGTGTAAGTCTGCTTTGTTTGCTCCCACAGCTTCAGGAAATATAGATATGTGTCCTGCTTCAATCCTAGAATGCACTTCATAGACTTCTTGCTCTATTTTAATTTACATTTTTGTATTGTCCTTATATCTGTGGGAGGAGCTCGGGTCAGAAGAATGTCATTGCCATTTCTACTCTGTAGCATATGAGCATATGTCAAGAACAACGTTGAATCTTGATTTGAAAAAAATGCATTAAAGTCAACTTTATTGTCAGTTTGTGTGTACAGACATGTACAAGAGATTTGATTTTTAAAACAAATGTTATTTGCATTTGTTTTATACATACACCCACCCTGAGTCGGAACAAACCGAATGCACACAATCAAATAAATAAACAGATTTCCATGACTACCAAATAAATATCATTTGAAAGCGTTTTACCCATTTAAATACATCCAGACAGACAGACGCAGACAGGCAGACAGGCAGACAGGCAGACAGGCAGACAGGCAGACGGCGACAGGACAGACAGGCGACGGCAGACAGGCAGACAGGCAGACAGGCAGACAGGCAGACAGAAGGAAGAAGGCAGAGGAAGACGAGGACAGACGGACAGACAGACGGAAGGACAAGACGGAGGAACGACGGAAGCACGGAAGGACAGACGGAAGGACAGCCGGACAGACGGACAGACAGACAGACAGACAGACACACAGGGAGATCGAAATACCGTTTCCCACAATCCCGAATACAAAAACAAATATATATAAAATATGTACACACCTCAGGGTTTCCGCTAGGATTTTTTCTCGCCGGTCAAATGTCCGGACAGAATTTATTTTATCGGACAAATTTGAAACTTACCGGTCATGTTTTAATAATAACAATGGTGTAGCAGAGTTTCCGTTAGCAGGTAATCACCGGACTAGGACCGGGTATGCTGATGTTTAAAACTCAGTTAATGGGAGTCATTTTTATATTGCTTCAGTTTCTAATCGTAACAGATCGAAAAATTCAGATTCATTTTTCAATAAATGAAACGACAAACAACAAACAACATAATTATTACATTCAAACAAACTACTTGTAGTAGATGACGTACATTATTCAAAAGTTTACATTAACTTTGGATAATTACACGGGAGAAACGGATCCTCTCTTTTCCCCTCCCTCCCTCTCTCTCTCTATCTATCTTCCTGCCTCTCTCTCTCCCTCCTCCTCTCTCTCCTCCTCCTCCCTCTCCTCTCCTCTCCCTCCTTCTCCTCCCTCTCTCTCTCTCCCCTCTCTCTCTCCTGCTCTCCCCCTTCTCCTCCCTCCCTCTCTCTCTCTCCCTCCCTCTTTTCCTCTCCTCTTTCCTCCTCTCCCTCCCTCTCTCTCCCTCCCTCCTCCTCCTCCCTCCTCTCTCTCCCTCCCTCCCTCCTTTCTCTCTCTCCTCCTCCTCTTTCCCTCCCTCCCTCTCTCTCCTGACAGCCCGTCAGTTTCTCATGCAGCTCACTAAACAGTGGGCGGGGCTTCAGGTGATCATGCAAAGCTCCCTCTGACTCAGCAGCTGATCTGATCTCTCTCTCGCGTCCGGTTACACTTCACTCGCGTTTATGTCCATATCGATCAGATCCAGCTCTCCTGGTCGGCCTTTATGGAGAGCACCGATCAAACTATTAAGCGTGAATATCGGCCGATAATAACCGGCGGCCGATCGATCGGAGCCTCCCTAATTATTACCAGACATTTTGACCGGCAGGTTTTGAATTTACCGGTTTTTAATACATTTTACCAGCTAAACGGAAACCCTGATATAACCTATATATACACAATCAAAAGACACATGTATATATATATATATATAATAAAAGCACAACAATCAATATATACAAAAACAACTTCACTTCAATATCTTTGAGAATGTACATTAGTGTAAGACTGTCCATAGCAGCGTTAAAAACACACCGGGCCAACCTGTTAAAACGTGACAAGTTGCCATAGAAGCTTCAGTTTTAGCGTCTTTCTCCTTCTCCTCCTCCTCCAGGTCCAGCAGGGCGGGCAGCTCGTGGGGTCAGCAGGAGGAAGGAGGGGTCAGCGAGGCTCAAGTGGAGGTGCAGGTCGACTCCAGCAAACTCCCGTTGGTGGAGGGAGCGGACGGGGAGCAGGTTTTCCGCTTCTATTGGTTGGACGCCTTCGAAGACGCCTACAACCAACCAGGTACAGCATACTGACACTACTTTCCCATCTGCTTACCCAGAAGCCTTTTAACTTGTTTTAGCACCTAGCGTATTTACAATGTTGTTTTTAATCTCTTGTATGCATGTGTTTTATGAATCTGATATTCCATTGCGTTTATTTACCGTGTTCCTTTCTCTCGCTGAGTGTTAATGATGCCGTGAAGCACTTTGAATCGCCTCGGTGTCTGAAAATGTGCGATATAAATGCCTTGGCTTGCCGCTATGATGTAAAGTGAAGTTCTGGAGCACTGCCTGACATTTGACCTCCTTGGCCCAGGTGTGGTGTACCTGTTTGGAAAAGTGTGGATTGAGTCTGCCGCGTCTCACGTCAGCTGCTGCGTCTCCGTGAAGAACATCGAGAGGACCATGTACCTCCTGCCGAGGGAATATGTACGTTTCACGCTCTCTCATTCCCGCCAACATGTTATGGAAACAATACTTTGTGTTCCGCTTTTTGTACAGTTACAAACATCACTTGTAGCAAAACAGATTTGCTCTTATTTGTGTGTTACAAGGTGTGGTAACATGTCTAAATGATACTTACTTATATACGTATTTATAATGAAGAGTTGGTTGAAAGTTCTGACGTTCAATATTGTAAATAGTGAGATTTTCCAGTTTCTTATATTTATATAAATAGTTGGTTGAAAAAAACATATTTATAATAAATTATTGGTTGAAAGAAAAGGTTGAATGCTCAATTTGTATTTGTACACATCACATGAACATGTACATGTATGTAATATGAAGTCATTATTCAGTCCTAATGTATCTCAGTCACCTATTTTACTCAAAATTCGAATTAATTTTTTTTCATTTTAGACATGAATTACACATTTATATACAGTGTAATTAAAATATGTCACTGCTTTTGTGATCCTAAGACTTTGGTAACCAAATCTAAAACACCAAAACATTTCGATCACATGAGAACATTTGTGTTTTCACAAGAGTTTTGAAGATTTTCCGAAAATCGGATGTAACATTTTAAGCTTTTGAGCTACTTATCTCATCACACAGTGCTCTAAGGTGAGTAATTTGAATATATAGCAATACCAGAGATTGTCCTGAACATTTTGATATTGAACACATGGGGTGCCATGTGAGAAGAAATACATTTAAAAGGGGATTTAAGAAAACATCAACAATTCGAGAAAATACCCGTAGACTCCAGAGGGTTAAGTAACAACGGTGTCGTAATCAGTCTTCAACTGTTTTGTTCGTGTTTTCCTCAACAGAAAGTGAACACGAAGAGCGGGGAGGTGTCCGACTCTCCCGTGGGAATGATGGACGTCTATCAGGAGTTTAACGAGCTCTCTGAGAAGTTCAGGATCATGAAATTCAAATCCAAGGTGAGCGCTAACCCTGCTCACACACGGTAGAGATGTGTGAGGTTTGACGTGTGCGTAACTCTGGCTTGTCTTCTGCAGAAAGTGGAGAAGAGCTACGCCTTTGAGATCCCTGACATCCCCTCTCAGAGCGAGTACCTGGAAGTCAGATATTCTGTGAGTGGACGCACCCCATCTTGTGGTTTTAGGTCCAGGCCGTGTTTTGGAAGACATTTGAGGACATTTCACCGGCTGCAATGAAATAGTAGACATTTGCAACGAGGGACAGTATACATTGAAACTCTCCCCTTCTCATTGTCCTCTTTTTTATCTGATATGCATCTTATACAATGTTCACATTTTTGCGAACTCCTCCTAGGAAAATGATCGGAAAAATTCCAATCCAGGACAAGTTCAGCTCATATCCGACGTGATGCTAAATTGCGAAGAGAATAGTTGATGGCTCAATCGTGGAAGCTAACACCATTTTTGACAATTTACATGTCGCAAATTACTCCAAACTACTCGCATATAGTTTTCCCGATATTCACGAAACGCTGTATACACATTGCTCTTATGATTGCACACATATTTCAAATTGCCTTCCATTAGCCCCGCCCCCCAGGAAGTCGGCCATTTTGAAAATGTTGCGTTTTTCATGCATTTTAAGCACATTTTTGCAAACTCCTCCTAGGGGAATAATCGGAAAAAATCCAATCCAGGACAAGTTCAGCGCATATACAATATGATGCTACTTTGCGAAGGAATAGTCGTTCGCTCGAACGGGGAGCTCGTAGGCTAACGGAGAATGTACAATTTTTGACCATTTATATGTCAGATACTACCTTAAAGGTCACCTGCATGCTATTTTTAGGCAATAGCTCTCAGATATATAAAAATATATAAGAAATATGTCTATGAAGTGTTTTGCTCAAAATACCAAACAGATCACCCATGCCTCATCTCCCTCTATTTCACTTCCTGTTTCAAAAGTGCTGATTCGGGTATAAAGCTTTAATAAATTGATAAAAGAGGAGGGGGCGGAGCTTATGCGGGACCCGGCAGCTACCGTCTAAACTAAATGCTGCCGTGATGAAACGCCATATCATGGATTATCAAGGATCTGAAACAGTCTGGAGCTCAAAGGCTTTCTCTCTTGCCGGTTACACCACAAGGTGAGTTCCTTTCTACTTCCTGCTTCTTCACACACATGCTCTCCAGTACAGGTTAGCTCGGAGTGTTAGCGATGCTAATGTAAACACCGACCGTATTACGTCCAAAACAGTCGGGCATTGTTTCTGATAGCAGCGTTTCTGATTGGGCCGTGGGTCCACATTTCAGATATTACGTCATATCGGACGCACATCTGGATCAGCTCCGTTGTTCCCCGTTTTTAGAGATTTGGGTACGGAGGAAAAGATTTTGTTCCATTCTGTATATGTTGTTAACTTTATCTATCCATTCTTCACTTGTGGAGGAGTCAGGAAGCAAGGTGCAGGTCTTTTTGTTGTTATAACTTGTGTTTATCTCATGAGGTCTTCTTTGTCTCTGCAGGCCGAGTTCCCCGCGCTGCCGTTGGACCTGAAGGGGGCGACCTTCTCTCACACCTTTGGCACCAACATCTCCAGTCTGGAGCACTTCCTCCTCAGCCGGAAGATAAAAGGCCCGTGCTGGCTCGACATCAAGACACCACGTAAGTCACTTGGTCCTACTTTTAGAATACGTCCTTTGTGTTTTAGGGTTACATCCGTGTGTTTAAAGCTTTTTGGTGCATTTCTGTTTATTCTGCGCACATACTTCACAACATGTGTACATCTAAAGAAACGTACTGCTTTAATCCATATTTTTTTACATTTAGCCTTATGAGTTCTATAGATTTAAAGGGACTTCATGTAAAGGCTAAATCAATTTATCCAATTAACTTGTGTTTGAGGATTTTACATGTCTAGTATTTGAAAAACTAATTTGACACCTTGCATTTAGTTTTTTGGATATTTCTAAACATATATTTTGGATTTGTGTGTGTGTGTGTGTGTGTGTGTGTGTGTGTTAGAGCTGATGAGCCAGCCGGTCAGCTGGTGTAAAGTGGAGGCTCTCGCTGTGAGGACGGATCTCGTCTCGGTGGTCAAAGACCTGTCGCCGCCCCCCATCACCGTCATGTCCATCAGCCTGAAGACCATCCAGAACCCAAAGACACACCACAACGAGGTCAGGAGGGTTTCCTGTTGTTGTTGTTGTTGTTGTTGTTGTTGTTGTTACAATGCTCAGATTCCTGATGGTGATTTCTCTCTGCAGATCGTGTCTCTGGCGGCTCTCGTCCACTGTGAGTTCCAGATGGATAAAGCTCCTCCTCAACCTCCGTACCAGACACACTTCTGTGGTGAGTCTGTGTGTGTGTGTGTGTATATGTGTCTATGTGTCTGTCTGTGTGTGTGTGTGTCTGTGTGTCTGACGGTCTGTGACGGTCTGTGACTGTCTGTCTGTCTGTCTGTGTGTCTCTGTCTGTCTGTGTCTCTGTCTGTGTGTGTGTGTGTGTGTGTGTGTGTCTGTTGTCTGTCTGTCTGTCTGTCTGTCTGTTGTCTGTCTGTGTGTCTCTGTCTGTCTGTCTGTCTGTCTGTGTCTCTGTCTGTGTGTCTGTCTGTGTGTCTATGTGTATGTGGTGTCTGTGTGTGTTGTCTGTCTGTCTGTCTGTCTGTCTTGTGTGTGTGTGTGTGTGTGTGTGTCTGTCTGTCTGTCTGTCTGTGTGTGTGTGTGTGTGTGTGTCTACGTGTCTGTCTGTCTGTGTGTGTGTGTGTCTACGTGTCTGTGTGTCCTACGTGTCTGTCTGTCTGTCTGTCTGTGTGTGTGTGTGTGTGTGTGTGTGTGTCTACGTGTCTGTCTGTCTGTCTGTCTATCTGAGCAGCAAAGCAAATCAAATATCTGAGACCAACCGTCTATTGTCCATACATACTATCCACATGTTTCAGTGTAACACATGGATGCAATATCATTTTAAACTTATTTGACCACAGAATGTCTGAAAGATGGTAAAATTCACAATTTCCTGCATCTGTTTAATGAATGTCTTCTTGTTTCTGCAGTGGTCAGTAAACCGGTTGACTGTATCTTCCCGTACGACTTCCAAGATGCCGTGAAGAAAAAGGTAAGAAAAATAATGTATTGATAAATTATTATTAAAGGAGAATTATTAAACTTCTTTTAGGATGTTAAAGGGTCAGGAAACAACCAGCAGGACTGAACAATACAATCACCTATTCAATTAAATGTTTCTACAGTCCAAAAAGTTTTTATTATAGACGTGATGGAGAATATATTTGCCTTGAAACTTTCTTCAATGTGTGTGAACGACTTCAAAGATGCCGTGAGGAAAAAGGTGAGAGAACATGAGAAAACTGCTATTAACCACAAAGTGAACTTTTTTCATGCGTGAGTTTAATAATAATAATATATTTAATTTATATAGCGCTTCTCATCTGCCAAGACAAATCTCGAAGTGCTTCACAACAAGGGATACTGATACACTTTGAGAGATTAAACAAATAATTGTAATAATAATAAGAAATCAAAATATAAAATATAAAAAGAGTACAAAAATAAAAGTCGGAGATAGCGATACAAATGGCAGTACTCCAGGTGTACCGTGCTCAAAGTTTATTGGAAGGCCTGCCGGAAGAAGAGGGTCTTAAGGCCGGGTTTGAAGACCTCGGTGGAAGGGGCAGATCTCAGCTGATCTGGGAGGGAGTTCCAGAGGCGCGGGGCGAATGAGCAGAAGGCTCGGTCTCCCATTGATCGGAGACGTGTGCAGTTTAATACCAAGACGTTGCTACAGGAAGGCAGTGAGTTACGTTTTCACAAAAAGTAGATTATTTTAGACTTAATGGAATATATCATAGGTTTTTTCATTGTATGTGATGTGACACACACATTTTGAAGTAAACGGTTATTTTTTGTAATTATTGAGTGTTCTTGTATTTGAACGTGTTATTTTATACCTCGGGACTGTGAGAAGCAGTAATTCGATCTTTCTGTGTACAAACATATTTTGAGATTGACAATAAAGTTGCCTTTGACTTTGTCAGGACGGTAAAGTGGAGATCGCTGGCACAGAGCGGACTCTGCTCGGCTTCTTCCTCGCCAAGATGCACAAAATCGACCCCGATGTCCTGGTGGTGAGTACGAGATGCTGGACTGATTCTATGCACTTGTTTCCTGAGTCGTGGTACATCTGAGCATGCTTTATCGTTATTCTCTTCCTGCAGGGTCACGACATCTTTGGCTTCGACCTGGAGGTGATTCTGCAGAGGATCAACGTCTGCAAGGTGCCCCACTGGTCTAAGATCGGACGCCTCAGGAGATCGAATATGCCCAAACTCGGGGTGAGAAGAATGAGAGCTCCTTGGGAAAGTCAGAATAGAGAACCGCCGGGACGCGTCCCAACACCGCCGGGACGCGTCCCAACACCGCCGGGACGCGTCCCAACACCGCCGTGACGCGTCCGAACACCCGGAAGTAAACTCCTTCCGGTTCCTTCCTCAAAAACGCAACGCAAGTTCTCCATAGGGTTTGGGAAAATAGCTGGACTAAGGTCTGTGGTTGAAACGCATTCAAGAGACGGATCACGTTTTGTTCAGCCGGATAATCTCCACACGTCTATCCTACTTTTATCATTTTCTAATCATAAATCTAGTCGCAAGAAGCAAAATGCTAACGCTATGCTATAAAGGAACTACAGCAGGGTCGCTGCTTCAACGTCACGCCGACTTCAGATCCATATTCAAACACACAGATTCTAGATGGAACGAGTTGAAGTGTTTGAACACTCTGCAGGAGGCAGGGACTTGCTTTCAAGCAGAACAGAAACTAACTCAGAGGAGTGTTTACGTGTTAGGCGTAATGACGTAAAACGGCCTGGACGACTTCTGTAGTCCTATTCAGCCACTGGGTAACAACCATCGTGTTTCAGACACGTAAACTGGTGGTACCGCTGATGGATTTAATGTCGTAGAACAAAACGTGATCGGTCTCTTCAATTTGTGTCAAACACTTATTTGGAGCTATTTTCCAAAACCCTACAGAGGAATTGCTTTTTATCGAAGGAACCGGAGGTGGTAAAAATGCTAACTTACTTCCGGGTTTTAGGACGCGTCACTGCGGTTCTCTTCTTTGATTTTGAGAAAAAGTCAGAATTTTGATATTTTGGGAAAAAAGTCAGGATTTTGAGAACATTTTTGAGATTTTGAGTAAAATGTTAGAATTTTGATATTTTGGGGGGAAAATTAGAATTTTGATATTTTGAGAAAGTCTGAATTTTTTGATTTTGAGTGAAAAGTTAAAATTTTGAGAAAAAATACATAATTTTTGGATTTTTAGAAAAAAGTGAGGATTTTCAGAACAAAGTTAGAATTGAGGAAAAATGTGAATTTTGAGAAAAAGTCATGATTTTGAGATTTTGAAAATACATAATTCTTTTTATATTTAGAAAAAATACATAATTTTTGGGTTTTGAGAAAAAAGTCAGAATTCTGAGATTTTGATATTTTCAGAACATTTCAGAGAAAGTGTTTTCTCATGACAGGATGTGTGATTACCTACAAGAACCGGTATTCCTCCATCTTGTGACTGCGTGACTCCCTCTCTCGGATGGGAAGGACACCGTTCAGGAACTAGCTGATGCTCTGTATGCGACGACTGCTTCATATATCACATCGTTCATCATTTAACTTTGCTGCACTGGCAGGGTCGCGGCTCCTTTGCAGAGAAGAGCGCCACCTGTGGGCGTCTGGTGTGTGACGTGGAGATCTCAGCGAAGGAGCTGATTCGCTGTAAGAGTTACCACCTGACTGAACTGGCTGCTCAGGTGCTGAAGACGGAGCGAGCCACCATCCCTCAGGAAGACATCAAGAACCTCTACAGGTGTGGATGTCCTTGAAGGGTCCTTCCAACCTGAGCTGCCCCTGATTTCATTCAGAACTAACCTCTGCTTACATCTCCTCACGTTGCACCGGCTTAGCCTCTCCGCTTTGGCTGCACGACATACTGTTTTCTTATCATCTTTCTTTGTCAACTTTCCGATAAATACATGGCAAAAAACGTGATTTTCCCGTAAGGATTTGTGGTTTAGGTAATAGATAGAAAACTGCACTATTAAATCTGTCATGTCAAAGATAACAAACGTTCAATTCTGTTTCGCATGTACGCAGCAACAGAAAAAAGTTACTTATCAACGTGGACTCAAAAAGTATTGTGTGTGTGTGTGTGTGTGTGTGTATGTGTGTGTGTGTGTGTCAGTGACTCTCCGCACCTGCTCTACCTGCTGGAGTTGACCTGGATGGACGCTAAGCTGATCCTTCAGATGATGTGTGAGCTCAACGTGCTGCCGCTCGCCCTGCAGATCACCAACATCGCTGGGAACGTCATGGTAACACCTGTCCCTCTTTCGCCTCAGTTAGATCTGCAAAAAGCCACTCTGACCGTGAGCAGAGCTCGTCTGACCGGATCACTCGGATCAAACTGAAAATACGTTAAAACCGCACCTTACAATTGGCTGAAACTCAAATATCTGCAGCACCGACATGGAAAACCTTTTGAGCACAAGAAACGGATATAGACTTAAATTCCTTAAATTCCTTACATTCCAGGAAGCAGCTGTCGTCGCTCATTGAACAGCCGAAGTACAAAAAGCATCTGCAGACTCTTGTTTACCTTTTGTCTGAAAGTTGTTGTTTTGTAAACGCCTTCTATCTTCCCCTCTCAGTCTCGTACTCTGATGGGCGGTCGCGCCGAGAGAAACGAGTTCCTGCTGCTTCACGCCTTCCACGACAAAAACTACATCGTCCCCGACAAACTGTCCTTCAAGAAGACTCAGATGGAAATGGTGAAGACGCACACACACACACACACACACACACACACACACACACACACACACACACACACACACACACACACACACACACTGTATACATCACTTTCTTTTCAAAGTCATGGAAAAGTGAAACATGAAAATGTGGGATAAGGTGTTTTTAGTGCAGTACAGATGTTGGATGATCGGTTTCTCTTTGTCCCCGTGTCCCAGGGGGAGGGAGAAGAAGACGGGGGGAAAGGGAAGAGGAAGAAGAAGGCAGCGTATGCCGGAGGTCTGGTGCTGGATCCTAAAGTTGGTAAGTGTTTAATTTTTTGTTTAAAGTCCTCGTCTCGTTTTTTATGTGCATATTTCTAAAACCTCTCCTCTCTCTCTCTGCAGGTTTCTACGACAAGTTTGTTCTGCTGCTGGACTTCAACAGTCTGTACCCCTCCATCATCCAGGAGTTCAACATCTGCTTCACCACCGTGCAGAGGGAGGCGTACAACGCAAAGAAGAAGAACAACGAGGTGTGTGTGTGTGTGTCTAAAGATTGCTCAGGTTCTGAGGTGTGACGAGCCTCAACATCCTCAGTGTCCCAGTCTTCCCCCTTTAATTTTTACTTCCTCACGTAAAATGCCCAACTAAGCTTCCATCTCTTGTTTCCCCGGTAACAGGAGGACGGGTCGGATGACATTCCCGAAGTTCCCGATCAGAGCCTGGAGATGGGAATCCTGCCCAAAGAAATCAGGAAGCTGGTGGAGCGACGAAAACAAGTCAAACAGCTGATGAAGCAGCAGGACCTCAACTCTGACCTCTACCTGCAGGTACACACACAACGCGCTGATGACAAGAGAGCCTTGCAACACACACGGGTAACCCCAACTGTAGTTTGAGAGAACGAGCTCTTCTAATGTCCGCTGTCTGTCTCTCCGTCAGTATGATATCCGTCAGAAGGCTCTGAAGCTAACGGCTAACAGCATGTACGGCTGCCTGGGCTTCAGCTTCAGCCGCTTCTACGCCAAACCCCTCGCTGCCCTCGTCACACACAAGGGGAGAGAGGTGAGTCACACACACACACACACACACGCACACACACACACACACACACACTGTATGAGACTGATGCCTTATGAACACACACAGATTTAGCTGTCACTAGGGATGGGTACCGAGCCCCGGGGCTGAATTATTAAAGACCGTGGTACCGTCTTTTTATCGGTACTGGAGACATGTTAAAAATATATGTGTTATTGCTACACAAACATTATATTGCAGTTTTAGCGTTTCTAATACGCAAAAATCGTGCAAAATGTGTCTTTTTAGTATTTTCGATCTTTCCGATCCAGGCGAGAGATCTCTCTCCCGCCTGTGTGCGAGGGGGCGGGGCAGTTTACACACACGCAGCTGCTACATGCAGCAACACACACACATGGCGGAGTGAACGCGCTCAGAGGTGTGGTTAAACTTTACCCGTCTCCATGGGGACAATGCTCGTTACCTAAAGCGCTATAAGAGTTTAGCATGTGAGGGCGCACGAGCAATTTGTCTAAACATTTAGCAAAAGTGCTCCACATCCAGGAACGGAGGAATGCACGGAGGAATGCACCGGGTTCCACTGTCTTTCTAGCAGCTCTGTAGCTCCGTCCACGAGGAACCTTTCCATGTCAGGAAACAGAGTTAACTCAATTATACTCAATTATACAAACATTAATGATTAGAGGAAACCGAGTTATTTATTTTGTTAAAGTTTCAGCTGTTCTGTCACATTATTTAATACGATTTGTTAAAACACGGTTGTTTCTTTTGATGTGAAATATTATGTATTTAATTTAAATAAAAAGCAATGTTAGTTTTGTTCACAATTTGTTTAGTTAGTTTACCTTGTTTTTTTTCTCCAAAAGAACCGATAAGAGTTCCGTTAAAAGACCGGATTGATAAGCGCTATCGATAAAAGTAGTAGTACCGTTAAAACCTTAACGATACCCATCCCTAGCTGTCACACACCTGATAGATAATGCACGTCTTAAAAAACTGAACTAAAACAAGCTTCTTAGTTGTACATTTATTACAGTACAAACTTTGACTACAAAAGGGATTAATTGATTGGTCTACAAAATGTAAGAAATAGTTAAAAAGATATTCACTTTTATATTACATAAAAGAAGCTGAAAACGGCATTTTCCGGCGTTTTGCAGGAAAATAGCGATACATCTAAAGAGGCGATAGTTATTTTTATGTTGACTGACTAACTGTCGCAGCTTTCGTGCACATCGAGCAAGAAGACGGGGCTTTCAAAAGACCCAAATACTCATAAAATAAGGGCTACAGTCTGGTTAATAGAAATTGAAACACTTCCATGTTTGTCCACAAGAGGGCGCTGCTGGATTACATTTAACTTCATGCAACACGTTTCACTCTGCCATCTCTTCTGATCTTCTGTTTCATTTTTGGTTTCCTCCTGTCCTCTCCTCATCGTTACCTCTTCCTCGTCACCTTGTGCTCTTCGCGGTTTCTAAATATGATCACCCCCTCAAGTTCATCACAATAAACACTCCGTGTGTGTGTGCGTGTGTGTGTGAGCTCCTAAGTATTTTCCATGAAGCTCACTCTCTCTATGTAAAGCCCGAGTGTGTCATGACTTCTTTCGACGCACACAAAAGGAACAGAACGGGGCGTGCTCTCAACAAAGTGTGTGTTGCATGACATAAACGCTAACTCTGGTCGTGTAAGTGAACACCTCACACATGTCAGTGTTTGTACTCGTGTTCCTTTAATGAGCTCTAACAGTACGAGTCCTCAGGGGAGTCCTTCATTCAGATCCTCTTACACACTCATTGTGTCCACTAATAGAGGGCAGGGCTCGGTGTGTGTGTGTGTGTGTGTGTGTGTGTGTGTGACAGCCTCCAGTCCCGCTTGTTGTTCACGATACGTTTGTAAAAAGCTGCTCATTGGATTCTCTGATAGCAGTGGGAGTCTGATACCAGTGGGAGTGTCTGTCCCAGTGAGTGTAATCTTTGTCAACAGCCTTTAATGGATGGGTTTAATTACAGCTCGCTCCGGCTTCATTTGAAACAGGAAGTGACACCGCACTATTCTGTCATTACTACATTTCGTCAAACTAAATATTCACGATGGCTAATTCGATTCTGTGCGACTAATTGTTTGATACTCATGTTTGGATCTACAGTTTATTCCTAGGCTCGGGGTGTGTGTGTGTGTGTGTGTGTGTGTGTGTGTGTGTGTGTGTGTGTGTGTGTTTGTGTGTGTTTTGCGCGGAGGTGAGTGCTTGTGCACACACACACACACACACACACACACACACACACACAAGAATCAAGAGGGGTTTCCTATATCCATTTTAACTTCTTCAAAATATCTATTAAATCAATTAGAATATATATCAGGAAACTTTTCATCCTCAAAAATAAGTTTGTATATCTCTTAGTTTTCAAATTAGCCTGTAATGTCTGTCAGTTTCGGTGACACACACACACACACACACACACACACACACACACACACAAACATACACACACACCACACAAAACACACACACACACACAGTTGAATAATATGCTAACGTGTTGGGACTCCTTTCTGTACCACTCTATATGGCGTGTGATATTAAAGAGGCAACCGTTGTCATGACGTTAATGATGATATTGCACAATGTAATCACTTTAAAACGACACCTTGACTTTGCTTTAGCTTGATTTCCTATACGCCTCTCTTTCACTGTGCAATTCAGTCCAAACCGAACTCTAGCATTAATGCCGACTCTTTTCTAATGAAAGCAGCTAGCTCCAAACATGTGTATGAATCGCATGAATATATTTCGTGTGTCTGCTAATTGTCTCCCCAGCTGTTTCTCTCGAAGGCTTACGGTACGTCCACACAGCGCTTCTGCCCATTCACTTGGGGCGACGTCACTTTTCGCCGAACTGCATTGTGGGAAGCAAAGCGGAGATTTCCAGGCATCTCAGGCTTCAAAAGTTGAGCAATGTTCAACTTTTGAATCTTCTGAAGCTTTCGACGGAAGCGCCAGCCAATCGAATCGTATGCCAGTACAAGCTCTAGCCAATCAAACGGCTGCTTGTGTGTCAGGGGCGGGACATTCATGTGATTGGTCGTTGGTCGAGCTTCAGACACGCCCGCCGGCGAGCTTCTTCCAAAGCATTTTGTAGAATTTAGACAACTTAAAGCCAGGAATAAAAACGTTCCCAACATATTTTCTAATTGATTTTAAGACGTATTGAAATGTTTTCTGATCACTAAAAGCATGCTTCACCTCGTGTGTCCTCCCAGTGTGTTGAAGGGACAGTGCACACACAGCATCGTGTTTCATTCGGACCTGGACAGCGCTCAGAGTGCAGTGTGATGAGGCCGATTGCAGAGACGAGCGTCTAAAGGTCAGACGTCAGTGCTGAGAAACGCAGATCCACTTTGCGCTCTGTTTACTTTGTATCCGTGTTCCTGGACGTCTATTTATAGCCAGTGTGCTTCAGCATCAACACAACCAGGGAGTCCCACCGGGAGCAATGTGGACGCGATCATTTAATGCTCTCGCAAAATCTAAATCTGGACCGGCATTCGTTAGATATTCTGTTTCATAATCTCTTATAGCGGCACATGAGTTCAGTCACTCACTGCTGGACACGTAAAAGGTCTGAAAACAAGTAAAGCTTTGTTAAATATTCAGTTGAGGTGTTTGCTTGCGTTATCCCAAGTGATATTAACGTATATTTTATTATTGAAATGAAGATAATGCTGCGTTTTCTCATGTTTCCTGCAAGAATCTGTCAAACATGTGCCTTCTATCCGGTTTTAAGCCCATCTAAAAAAACTTTTTTCTAGATTTGAGTGCTTTTAAAATCAGTATTTTATCCATGTGAAGGTTCTGTGTCATGAGAAATAAGCTCGGCTAACGTTAGCAACGAGGAGAAACTCAGATTCTTTAAGTGAAACGGCGTTTTTTGGGGAGAGAATTCGACTTCTTTTGTATAATTCATTTACTATTAGCTCCTGAAGTGGAAGAAGCGCTCTGCTTTAAGACAATGAAACGACTATAATCCCACACTACTCCCACAAACTGTCTTTCTGCTTTGAAGGAGACCAACATTTAAAAACTGCATTTCATTTCATGTTAATCTGACATGTCTCCATGCACGCTACCGTCCCCCCCCCCCGCTAGATGGACGCCCCTGAATCGGTTCTATTGGATCTGAATGGCGCACTAAAGTTTAACGACCGTACGCCGCCAAGTAGTTCTTGGTAGTCTCCGACCGCTGCGAGCCGGAGAACACCAGCTGCCTGTACGGCGGGCTTTCTGGGGTATTTGCGGCTAGTGCCGTTTGCACCCGGCCCTCATTTGAATCGTCACCTTTACACTTTCATATCATGATTTAGGAGGCTTTTTTATTTTTGTAATTGCAACACACACACAGAACACCCCCTGTCCGCGTGTGTACCCCCCCCCATGTGTTCTGTTTTTATTGATTGGCTGAGCTCTCATCTTTCTCTCACTCTCGGGTTAAATTGAGGCTTAATCCCCTCTGGTGTCTGCCGGGGGCCACGGTGCGCTCTGATCAGACACGTTAGGAAGGGGAACCCCCCTCTCAGCGCCGTGTGTGTGTGTGTGTGTGTGTGTGTGTGTGTGTGTGTGTGTGTTGGCCGAACTGACGTACATTGAATAGGCTAATTTGAAAACTAAGAGATATACCAACTTCTGATCGTGAATGAAAAACTTCCTCACATATATTCTAATTTATTATTATTTTGATGTAGTTTAAATCTTAGCTCCTGATTCTCGTGTGTGTGTGTGTGTGTGTGTGTGTGTGTGTGGTGTGTGTGTGTGTGTGTGTGTGTGTGTTGGTGTGTGGTGTGTGTGTGTGTGTGTGTGTGTGTGGTGTGGTGTGGTGTGTGTGTGTGTGTGTGTGTGGTGTGTGTGTGGTGTGTGTGTGTGTGTGGTGTGTGTGTGTGTGTGTGTGGTGTGTGTTGTGTGTGTGTGTGTGTGGTGTGTGTGTGTGTTGGTGTGTGTGGTGTGTGTGTGTGGGTGTGTGTGTGTGTGTGTGTGTGTGTGTGTGGTGTGTGGTGTGTGTTGTGTGTGTGTGTGTGTGTGTGTGGCTAATTTGAAAACTAAGAGATATACAAACTTATTTTTGAGGATGAAAAGTTTCCTGATATATATTCTAATTGCTTTAATAGATGTTTTGAAGAAGTTAAAATGGATATAGGAAACCCCTCTTGATTCTTGAGTGTTTCTCGTGTGTGTGTGTGTGTGTGTGTGTTGGTACATGTGCTACTGGCCGAACTCTGCCCTTTGTCGGGGGCCATTTGTTGTGGCCCTCCTGTCCCGGTATGCGAGGGTATTAAAGGGGGGCTGATGGGTATTAAGAGGAAGGTGAAGGTTTAGGATTACACCGCCGCAGATTGATGTCCCCCTCAACCCCTGCGCGTTATTTCGGGTCCTTTTGTAAGTTCGCCAGAGAACAGTTGGGAGCGGAGATATCTGAAGACGACTCGCGGTTCTAACAGGCCGATAAATGCATCCGTCATACCAGGGACTTTTATTGTCCGCGAGAGAATCGAACGTAGAGAAAAGGACGACTTTCTGCTGACGCTTCGGGGAGATCTCAGATCAGTTGCAGGGAGACATTTCCAGCATCCGGCTCGTCGGGTGTTAATTTCTGATGCCGGTGTTAACGTTGCAAATAGAGGAGTGTCTGTTAACAGTCAAGGGCGCCACGACAAGCTGTACGAGTTATTAATCTTCGTCTTTAGGGTCGTGGAATATTATACCATTTAAAAAAGAATATTATACCAGACTTCTCAGTGCATAAAAGAGGGTTTTTAACATCGGAAAACCTGCCAAAATAGGCGATAAAGTCATTTTCCATTGCTTTGACACAAGTCTGTTTCCTTCGTTTTTATATCCGTTGTTCGTTCAGTCTCTCGTGGTGATTGTTTGGAAGGCAATTTGATGAGTTTTCTGACGAGTTTGAATCACTCAGCATAGTCAAATAACTTTTTCTATCGATGTTAATAACTTATAATATGTGTCCTTGTACGTCTAGTCTTTTTGCTTTCCCTTCTGTCTGCAGCCTGCCTCTGCTGCGGGGTCCCTGCTTTGGGACACATGCATTTCTGATTCTGTCACATGTCCGTCACGGAAAATCCGACCCGGAGCCGTGTCTCCCGCGGGAATAAAGCTGATTGTAACATTTCCCGTCAAAAGAAAGCCAGTTGTTCGTCTGTCCAAAGGGAACAGAACCTACGCTCGGACACAGAAGCTCTTTTACCTAGTTTTTTGAGCAGCCTCGTCTCCGAACACAAAGTGTGTCGGTGTGTGTAAGTCCTCCTAATCGAGTGATGTTAACAACCGAGGCCGCTCGAAGCCGTTGATTGTTGTGGCACGCAGATTGGTTTGACCTTCGCCCTTTGGCCAGCAAATCTGACAACCGTTAGCAGGTGTGTGTGTGTGTATGTGTGTGTGTGTGTGTGTGTCGGGACGGAGGACGACTCCTGAGAGCCTTTCTGCTGTAATTGAGTCTCTGTCCTTGTGTTTAAAAACAGCCTGACAGCAGCTCGTAGTTCACATTATGGGATGGCATGCAGAGTGAGGAATGGGTAACGGAGCCGAGGGTGTGGAGAGGTCAAAGTTAGCTTGGGGTTAAACATCCATGTGCGCTTGTGTGTGTGTGTGTGTGTGTAATGAACGCTAAGTAAATATTGTTGCCCCGCGGCGTCCGTCATGCGGATTCCGTGTCATTCCTCGTGTCCCGTAACAAATCATTTCCCCCCCGAATTTAGAAATACCAGATCGCGTCTCGTGTGTTTGAGTAAACACCGATGTCCCCGTTGCTTTCATTCAGTCGCCGCTGCCGTCTCGCAACCACAAAGGTCATTTTGACATTTCCCCGAATTAGATTTAAGACCACATAAGCTGTAATATGTGTGTGTGGGGATGTTTCCACGCCGGCCGCCGCGCCGGCTCTGCGGCCGAGAGGAGAGGACTTAACAAATAGTCACATGGGACCAGCGCTGCTATTTTGGCAGGACAGTCGGAGGGTTCAGAATCTAAACAGCGACTTCGGTAACGCGCTCTAATGAGGCCATGCGAGACCGGGATAATGTCGGGGATTAGAACTCGTTACGCCTGACACATGGCGACTTTATCACGGTCGCTGGTGGTTGTTAATGAGACGATAATTAGTGTGTGGTTTTAGCTGACTTCACAAGAAGGTGAGACGTGTAGTTAAAATAAAACCTTTACATGTGTTGATAGAAAAGACATTTATTATAGTGATCAATCAAACCAACATTTGAACCGATATTAGGACACGATATTATTTACTGCGCAATCATCGTGGCCACAAGTATTAACTCAGACTGTAGATTATTTTAATATAGTAATCCATTAGTTCATTTAATTGTGTTTAGCCGCTTTTTTGTGATAAAGTAATTATGCATTTGCTGATAAGAGGCAGTGCCAGATCTAGGGACACTCGATTACTTTCACAATAAAAGCATATGTTTATTATTAACATTAAAATATGTCATTAATTAAATATCAGTTATTGTCAACACACACCTCAAACAAATGCTTGAATGTAACTACAGCTGCCTTGTGGCATATAAGTGCACATTTTAACCTGAAATATATATTTGTAGGTTTACTTATGAGAAGGGGAAACACTTTTGTATTTATTAGTTTTATTTTGAAGGGAACATGTACCATTTAAAAAGCCTCTATATCAGGGTTGTCAAACTCAATTTCTTCTCGGGCCACATCAGCATTATGGTTGCACTCAAAGGGCCGGTTGTAACTTTAAGACTGCATCAAAATACATATATAAATATTTAATATAAAATAATGTATTATATGACATCATTGCCTCTGCATTGGATTATTATCGGATAGGGTAATAACTTCATAATTAACTACGTCTAAAAGCAGAAGTCTAGGGCAAATCATTGCAAGTCTCTTCAGGGAGAATGTTACAAAATGATTTAAAAAAAAATCTAATTCTGAGAAAAAAACTTGTTCTGAGAAAAAAAGTCAAATTCTGAGAAAAAAGTCACATTTGAGATGCATTCTGGGAAATGTAGTTTATGGGCAACGAGCTTCTGTAAATCGGCATGTAACCGTATAATAAACATATTATATTCTTTGCAATCTCTTGAGGGGCCGCATGAAATGAAGTCGCGGGCCGGATTTGGCCCCCGGGCCTCGAGTTTGACACCCCTGGGTAGATGCTCCAGAGAAGTATTTAAACATTTTAAAATGTTCAATTCATTTAAAAAGCCTCTATAGCTTCAAATCTCGCACTATGTTCCCCAGATACATCCGTGTGTTTGGTGCTGAGCAGGTCGTGTCTGTGGATTGTGTTCTATAAAGTTTCAATTCATTAAAACCACTTTAAAGTTCAGATAAAAATATATTCATAGAAATCAGCCCGACGCAGCGAATGAAATTGTAGCTGATGACAAAGGTCATTTCTTCTTCTCCTGCCTGCCATCTCAAATATCACATTTTAATCACCATCCCTTTTTCACTATCTACACATGCGTTATTTATTTCCCCGGGCGACATTTAAGAACCCATCGGTGGGTGAGTCCTTTGCCTGCGGACAGAGTGACTCATCAGGACCTTAAAGTGCCACATTTTATATCTCCCGGCGGCAGAGGCACCGCTGTCATTGTCGAGTTATTCCCAATGAGCGCCGGCGTGTGTGATCTCAGCCGGGTGTTTTAAATCAGACGAGGCTTTGCGGCGGATTGACCCTCCCAGTAGCAGACATGAGTCCACGGCAAAGGCATCTGCCAGGACAGGTGTGTGTGGGTGTGTGTGTGTGTGCGTGTGTGTTAGGGATCGACCGATATGGCTTTTTCAAGGCCGATACCGATTATTAGTAATCAAGGAAACCGATATTTGGAACCGATATACATTTGCAGTAAAATCTTGGTGTCAAAATGTAGAATAACACAAACTCCAACACAACTTCTTTGAAATGCATTTAAGCATATATTATGTTTAATGAACTTTTAAACATCTTACAGCTGGTTTCCTCTCTGAGCCCTTTTCTTTAGTGCAGCCATCTGCAGTGAGTTAGAGAGAGACAGGAAGTGGGGCTGCAGGCTGACGTGCTAACTAACAATAATGCTTAATTTATTATATCCGTCTATCGAGCATACCATCCCAATAAGCTGCTAGCCACTGCAAAACACTAGTGCTAATGTTCTGCAAAGTATTAAAAGTGAGGCTATTGCAGTAGACCTAACGTTAGTCTGGTAGCCTCACTTCTAATATGTTGCTAAACATTTACTGGATACATGTTGGCTAGTGTGTTCGAGTGACAAAACACTTCTGAAGAGATATACAAATCTTTTATGCATCTTTCGTGTGAAATTGCATTAGTGGAAAAGGGGTGTGTGTATAAGAGTGTGTGTGAGAAATCATTCCTGTGTTTGGAGCAGTGAGGATTATTTTATGCATCTTTATTTGTGAGATTGTGTTAGTGGAAAAGGGGTGTGTGTGTGTGTGTGTGTGTGTGTGTGTGTGCCCCCCCTTGCCCCTGCTCTGACAGTGGTGTGTTCCTCCACAGGTGCTATTTCAGTCGCCGACTGTCATCCCAAAATGCTTTTCGGCTGAGTGCTTTTCAAAACAATCGTCACTGGCTCTCTTTACAAGGGCCCTCAGCCGCTCTGAGGTTTAAAATGCTGCCTCTGATCTGCTCGTCGGGGCGGGGGGGGGGGGGGGCGGTGGTATGTGTGTGAAGGGGTATTAGCTTTATTGTGCATCTCTGTATTATCTTTTATTGCTTCCCTTTCAATCTATAAGTCATTTGTCACCCGTCCAGTGCAGGTCAAACAGGACTCGTATTGTTATTTAAAGTTACCGCCTGACGGAACACATGAGATATTGTGTCGAGGAGGGAATACATGACATCTAAATGCCTCGTAAATAAGGCCGGCAGATCGCTGAACAACAGCTGAGGAAAAGCCAGATATCCCGGCGAGGCTGAACCTCTCATCAATTAGCACGGCTTCGTGCGGGATCACGCGGTAATGTGTGCGACATGCAAAGACGTGACGCTCGTGAGTTAAAGCACTGCATTAAGGCGATTGGAAGCTGTCCATTGAGAGCAGATTCAACAGTGAGGTATTAAAAGTGTAGTGTTATTGAGTTATCCGTCACTTTTCCTTGTTTTTTAACTTTTTTATTATTGATTTGCTTTGTCCACACCGTATCAGGGCGTCCGCGGGGTCTTAAAAAGTATTAAAAGTTGATAAATCAATTTAGCGAAAATTAAGGCTATTAAAAAATATTAAACAGCATTTTCCAAGTTATTAAGAAGGTCCACGGCAACGACATGTCGGGAAACCCCCTCATCGTAAACTGTTTAGTTGTGCTATCTTACAATCAATACTGTATATAGTAAATGTGAGGTAAAGTGTTGCCAAGGTAACCGGTTAGAATTCGAAATGGCGATGAGGTCTTAAAATGTATGGAAAGGGTCTTGAAAGGAATTACATGTGACTTCAGGGTTCCTGCATACACCCTGCATATGTACTTCGCTCAAATTACCATCACATTCTTTTCCAGGTATTATAAGTAAAACAAAACACGCTTTATTCTATGCTTTGAATCCCAAATTAGCATGACAGCTAGTAATAATGGGTTACAATCGAAGCTCTTGCAGTTCACAAATGTATATATTATAACAATAATTAGTATGTTATTCCCTGTACAGTATTTAATTGTACCTCCTGTTCTATTTAACATGCTCATACTTATTCCTGCTTTTAATACCTGCAGCATTGTGTCACTATTTAATGACTTTAGTACAATGTATGTTGCGCCGTTGGAAGAGCCTGGGACTTTTAATTGAAGCTTTTAATTGCCAACAACTATTAGCTATTGTGCGAATGACAATAGCCCCTTTTGACTCTGGAGTGAAATGCAAAGACATGAGGCATTGTTAAAAGCACTGCATTAAATTGGACTTCAAGCTGTGAGAAGTGGAGCCAGAAACCGTGAAGTGCAGATTCTACAATCGGCGATTTCAAAGTGTATTTGTGTTAAACCTCCATTGTATGACACTTTTTCGACTCGATATGCGTTCAGAAACCCAGCTTTCGGCTTCGTCCAGCTGCAGAAGTCGGGGTTTGTCATTTCTTTTGGACCTGTGCTCCTGTAGTTGTCTCCCTCGTTCACTTCCTGGCAGCTTTGAGTGTTGCACAGTACGGTCGCACCACTTAACCACATCTTTTAGCCGCACTGGCAGGGTCAGACGCCCCGGAGTCTCACGGCAGACTGTTGGGTAAATTATGTTTTAAAAAAAATGGGGAGGACAAAGTGAAAATGTCACCTGTGAGCTGTGAGAGTGTTGAAGTACTGCAGAACTCTGCACTCAGCGGGAGCTCTGTCCAGACTGTTTCTGCAGAGCGATGAAGCTGCAGGTTTATCTAAAGACGATTTGAATGGGTCTTAATTAGGAAGACTGCAAATCTTATTATTATTTTCATATAGCTTAGAGCAGGGGTGTCAAACTCAAGGCCCGGGGGCCAAATCCGGCCCGCCACTTCATTTTATATGGCCCACAAGAGATTGCAAAGAATATAATAAGTTTATTATAATGTTACGTGCCGCTTTACAGGAGAACGTTGCCCATAAACTACATGTCCCACAATGCATCTCATTTTGTGACATGCGCAATGAAGAGACTTGCAATGATTTGCCCTAGACTTCTGCTTTCAGACGTAGTTAATTATTAAGTTATTACCCTATCCGATAATAATCCAATGCAGAGGAAATATTGTAAAATTATACATTATTTTATATTTATTATCTATGTATATTTATATAGTCTTAAAGTTACCACCGGCCCTTTGAGTGCAACCATCATTCTAATGTGGCCCGTGATGAAATTGAGTTTGACACCCCTGGCTTAGAGAGTCTGAAGATGCTTATACGACTATTTCAACGACGTGTTTTCCTTTTTTCTGAATCCAGCAAGTCTTTTCTTGTTTGCTTTATAAAATATCAGAAACTCGATAAAAATATTCATCCTAAACGCTTAACCTCCAGGCGTTGTCTTTAAACTTTGTGCAGGTTTATCTAAAGAGGATTTTAATGTTAATTAGTAGGACTGCAATTCTTATCATTTTGAATTGGAAGTTGGTCATACGACTATTTCAACGACGTGTTTTCATTTTTTCTGAATCCAGCAGTTATTTTCTTACTTTTTTGCTTGATAAAATATCAGAAACTAGCAACAAATATTCATCCTCAACTTCCAGTCTTTAAATATCTTCTTTTAGCGAGGAGGTGGAAGAGCAGGAAGTCTCCAAATGTTTTTGTGACGAAGTTGGCTTCGTCACTGTGGACTGACGGCTTCGGGCTTGTATATTGCACATGTGTTTTATTTTGAAAAGTGTTCCCTTTCCCCATGTCGGTTGCTGTTGATTGTGTGCACCTGGTGCCCTGTGTTGGCTCCTCCCCCCTCACCTGTGTCTCGTTGGGTTGGTTAGTCTGTGGGTATTTAGGCTCCGTGTTTCCTGTTTTGTTTGGTGTGTGAGATCCTGGTGGCTGTGCTCACGTGACCAGCGAGATTGAGGCTGTGTCCGCGAGTAATAAATGCCCACACCGGGTTGTATTTTGGACGCTCTGCCTCCTTGCATAGTCGGGCCGCTCAACGGTCAGCTTAAATTACTTAAAGGCGGGGTAGGTAATTTTGGAGCAACCGGCTCGAGTGCGCTAGAATTTGAAAATACACCGCCGGAATAAATCTGCCACTTCCTCACAGAGCCCCTCCTCCAACACACACGACCGCGCACATGACCAATGAGGGCACGAGATCAGTGTGTGCCCTGATGGAAGGCTGACAGGCAGGTAGGCCATCCAGTTACTTTAGCCGGCTCAGATGATTGGTCGAGCTTTTTACAGCGCCACGGCTTCCACTGATGATATTCTTTAATGGATTTTTTGTCAAAGCACTTCAGATATTCATCGCTATCGGGATGTTCAGAGCATTCCATGGAATACAACAAGTGTATCTCGAGCCGGTTTCTCAAACGTACCTACCCCATCTTTAACTGATTAATCAATTATCAAAATGTTGTATTATATTGACTTATCGATTTGTCAATTAATATAAGCAAGCATCAGTAAAATGTGTTTTTCACGAGATTTGGGTTCGTACCTTCATTTCTGTCTAAGAAAATAGCGGTAGTAAATAGCGCTGTGCTAAGTGTGCAGAGGAAGAGGCATGCCATCTAATTTGACCTCTGACCCGCCTTGACCTTTTGCAGCTAAAATAATGTGACTTGACACCTCAGCTCTCACCTTGAACATTAAGGTTGGGGTAGCGATAACGAGTGTTTGAAAAGGAGGTGAAGACAATACCCCTGCTTCGATCCTTCACAGCGCTCGTCAGTGAGCTGCTCAACTGGTGTCCAGTCGTCTGTATGAACGGAGGAGCTGAGAAGAAACATGGACACTTCACCGAGGCTTTGATTTAGCTATTGATGTTTTTGTTAAATGTTAAGTATTAGTTAAAAGAAATGGGACAAAGAAGTGACTTACTTTGACTTGTTGTGGATGCCAAATGATTGAAAATCGACTTCTTTACGATATCAGGAACTTAAATATTTTCATTGTTACATGTCAGCGAATAGTGAGAAACCACCGGCATATGTTTCCAGAGCTTTTCAAAACTCCTTATTAATGCGACACACTCTTGGAAACCCAAAGATTAAATGATTTGATATCAAAGAAGCTTCTGTCGAGCTTAAGTGAGGGAAGTTATGCTAAAAAAATTAAGGTAAAATTAACAATAAAATGGCTGAAAGTACGTTTTCTGTCAACGTAGTGATTGTTTGTTCCGCGGTTTGATAATCTTGTTGATATGACAGAGTTGTATTTCTGAAGGACACGGCGTCCGGTTGAGTCATTCGAGTGACGCTTGTGCAGTTGTTGGCTTCAGTACGAGATGCACGCACACACACACACACACACACACACACACACACACACACACACGAGAACCCGGGGCTGTGTGTGTGCATTGGTTCCTTCCTATAGTATGTGTGTGTTGGTATGTGTCTGAAGATGACACACACACCGTCAGTTAGTCACAACTCGCATCATGGTCAAACGACTTGTCTTTCACACGGCTCATTCCAGCCGGGACTGACGACGTATGGAAAACCTTCTAAATGAGTCCGCACATCAATTACATCAACGCATTCACACCTCGCTCGCCCCATAACACCAACCCCTCCGCGTCTGTCTCTCTCTCTCTCTCTCTCTCTCTTCTCTCTCTCTCTCGCTCTCTCTCGCTCTCTCTCTCTCTCTCTCTCTCTCTCTCTCCGTCTATTCTCTGATCATTCCAGCCTCTCCTCTTTCAGCGCTTCCTTGTTCTGCTTTATCATGGCCGAAAGTCTCATTTCCACTTTGTTACAAGTTTAGAGGACACGGTACAGAAGCTAAAAGATAAATAGTTAAGAGGCTCAATTAACTCAAGAGGCTCTAATTTATGTGACCGATGGAAAACTGACGGCGGCTCCTTTTGTTCAGGAGCATATCAATATTTTCGTACTAATCAGACATGAATTGATACTCGTTGAAATGTCTCAAAATGTTAACTTTACCTCGGTCGATTTCTCCACCTGCGACTAAATCTGAACTCGTCCTTTTTAGATTTAATTTGTAAACTATCAGGAGACAGGCGAGTCATTAAAGCTTAGCAGCACCATTTAGAGTTGTGTGTGTGTGTGTGTGTGTGTGTGTGGTGAGACCTTGACCTTGACTGCAGTCCCTAATGGAGGAGGCTGTTTGTGAACGACTCCCTCCTCCCCACCCCCCCCTGCCTACAGCGGTATGTAAGCAGCCCAGTAAAAGCATGCTTAAGTCCCACTCTGGTTTCAGAGTGGGCCCCTCCCCCCCCCTCTTTGGTTTAACCCCCCTCCCTCTCGTTCCTCACACTCTGAAATAGCCACGTCCTTGTCCCCACACCGAGTACAGGACGTGAGTGTGTGTGTATATGTGTCTGCGGTTGATTGAGGAGCAGATTGCTGGTGACAGGTCACACTGCGTTCTGTCCCTCCGACCCCCCAGATTAGC
>RQJG01011939.1:0-10821 GCA_009756435.1 Chionodraco myersi | reverse complement strand
TTTTGATCTCATTGTATGCGAGTAATGAGTTTTTATTTCTGATTAGTTGTGCAGTACATGTACATGATGTTTAGTTTGCTAGTTATGACGAAGATTACCTTACGTCTGTGAGGAAAATACATGGGGCTCAGAGCCTCGTATTTTTAAAATCTTTTTTTCCTTCTAATTTGTTATTCTTTTCAAAATAACACACTATTATTTACTCACCAATAACACACAATTATCCTTGCTTTTATTTATTGGTTTAATTCCATAATCTCGGTCTTTTTTGGTGTTCGTCAGGAACTGAATTTCAAAATAAAAATAACCGGAAACAGACGTAGGCCTATAAGGGACAGTTCGAGCATCATTGCGATTGTCAACATTTTTGAGTTTAGGATGGCCGAAGACACTACACTACCCATAATCCCCAGCTATCGTTTAGGACTACAGTCCCCGTGATTACTCTTCAAGGTCTGGGATTGGATGTTGGAGTGCCAGTGCGCCAAGGTTACGCAGAGCGTCAAACAGCTGTTTGAAATGGAACGAAACCACGCCAGACTATCCAAAACTGGAATCGAACGCCCCCCCAGAACTACACACTTCACTATTGTGTTTCGCAAAATGTTCTATGGGACGTCTCTACTGAACGTTTTCGTTTTTCCCAAAATTAGAAGTTGCCAGTATTAAACACATTGGTGTTATCAAATGTAAAACATATAATTAATAAATGGGTAAAAATCGCTGTCCATAATGCGCAGCATCAATATATAGCATTAATATACCCACATGACAGCTCATTGATACTTTGTAATTCTACTCCACTACAATTCAGAGGTTAACCTGGTATTTTTACTCCACTACACTTATTTGAGTTACTTAGCAGATTCTGATTAATGATGTGAAATATATAAACAACCCTTAAATCAGACTTTAGTTACACCTGAGTAAAATTCAGGGAAGGTGATTGTCAAGTGCCAACAATCAGGAGAGATATGTGATAGTTGGTGCTTGAGAAGACTAAACATGTATCTGCAATTGACATTAATGGAAACGAGTAATAAAGTATATTAATTACTCGTTATTCTCTACTAATAGTTAATTAAAGACTGTATATTATGGCTATTTTGCACATCCCTTTTAAGATTTCAAGATTTTAAAAGTGTATTGACATATCATTTACACAACTTACGGTGTAGGTATGAAATGAATGAAAAACTTGGGTCACAGGTTCCTCAACAGTGCATTACAAGACATCTATCAATATGTGTGTACCTCCACCATTAAACTGTCATATTCTGCACATTTATTATTCTATCTACATACATAAGAGTATAATTAATGTGTATAATATCAGTTAAAATAAGTGCTTCAACATAGTTAAAATTGCAGGAAAGCAATATATTAGACGTTAAGTACTTTGTATTTATCTGTAGATAGATACCCCCAACGTTTTTTTCTTATTTAAAAGAAGACCTTAATCTGTTATTTAATGTTTAAATAAAGGTTAATTCGTTTTTTTGTTTTGCACCTCCTCCTATTAATATCTTTGTACATCCAGCACTAAACTGTTTTATTGAAGAGATCACTTATAGTATCTTCTTGATTTTTTATATTCTATATTTCTATCACAGACCTTCTACTTTCCCCCTATGAAAGTATATGTACTCTTAATATTTTTTTAATCAAATATAACACATAAAATCAATAATTCAATAACGTGCTTTAACCACTAGGCACACAAGGTACACACAGACACTTGTATGTACAACATCTGAAGATGTGTAGTTTTATTCATGCTTTCACATAATTTTACAGCATATTGCTATACTATTTCAGACTCAGTATTTACATTATTACATTCAAAATTCAATCCAATTCAAATCAGTAATATCTTTAAAAACTACAAGTCCTTTTATATCAGCTGTGCACCGTTATGGTGTAAATATAACCTATCTATGAATTATATCAAATGTAAAAGTCAGCCGAATTAGTGTTGATACTGCAAGGAGACGTATTGTGTGAAGAGAAAATGAGAAGTTTTTTAATTGTTGATATATTTATGATCCACGTCAAGTATTCAGTATCGGCGGCATTTCTTCAGTTTTTCCAAAGGTCTTCTCATCAGGGCGCTATAAATAAAGAACTACGGCAGATCTGTAATATTTAATGCAGCCGAACCGTGTATTACAATGCCGTTATGTGATGACTTTCAAAGAGAAAAGCAAGAGCACTCGGAATTAAGTATTATTTTAGTCTTTTCAAATGTTTTCCGGATTTCATATAATATAAACACCAAATCCCAACATGCATTGCGGCTAAAACATCCAATCAGCGTAGCTGAGAATCTTGGGTAATCGCTCGAAATGCCCACGTCTGTTTCAGGTTATTTTTATTTTTAAATTCAGTTCCTGACGAACGCCAAAAAAGACCGAGATTATGGAATTAAACCAATAAATAAAAGCAAGGATAATTGTGTGTTATTGGTGAGTAAATAACAGTGTGTTATTTTGAAAAGAAGAACAAATTAGAAGGAAAAAAAGATTATAAAAATACGAGGCTCTGAGCCCCATGTATTTTCCTCACAGACGTAAGGTAATCTTCGTCATAACTAGCAAACTAAACATCATGTACATGTACTGCACAATAATCAGAAATAAAAACTCATTACTCGCATACAATGACATCAAAACGCATTTTAATGGCCAAATGAACCTTAAAATAGGCATTTTCCACCGAGAATAACACGAAGGACAGCCATTGTTGTTGATCACGTGGTCTGGGAGCTGTTGCAGCGTCCATAGCAACCACCTTAGCAACCATGAATGTGTACACATTCATGAAGTAATCTTCGTCATAACTAGCAAACTAAACATCATGTACATGTACTGGCATTTTAATGGCCAAATGAACCTTAAAATAGGCATTATGAAGGTCCATGGGACGCCCTGCCCTGTCCATGGGACCCCTTGCCTGACGGCAAGGGGTCCGCTGTGTCCGCAATGAAGGTCTATGGGACGCCCTGCCCGTAGAAAATGACGGGAAAGGGGTACCCTGTACGTAATATAGCGACGGGGAGGGGCCCTGACCGTCCGTCAATATGTGACGGGATGGGAGTGAGAACGTGTGTGTGTGTGGTGTGTGTGTTGTGTGTGTGTGTGTGTGTGTGTGGTGTGTGTGTGTGTGTGTGTGTGTGTGTGTGTGTGTGTGTGTGTGTGTGTGTGTGTGGGTGTGTGTGTGTGGTGTTGTGGTGTGTGTGTGTGTGTTGATATCTGGGTCAGGGAGTGTATGTGTGTGTGTCAGGGTGTCTGAGTCATGGAGTGTAAGTAAGAAGGTTTATATATATAGGATTACTTTAAAACAGTCCCAAATAATACATGTTTACTTCAATACAGTTCAAGATAATACCTGTCAAGAACAATATCTGTTTGCTTTAACAGTCATTGACTGGAATGGAACATTTAGTAATTAGCACTTAAAGGAGTACTTGATAGTCGTTCTAACATCATCCTAGCCCACGGATTACACATTTTTGAATGCCTGTCATCCAAACTTTTTAAAGTGATCTTTGAATACAACAAAAATAGGTTAAGATTAACACTTTTCACTTCTCCTTTCATATCATCCTGTGCACAGCTCAAAGCACTCCTCCAATTCTGGACCGGATGGGAACTTCTACCCAGTGAACTGACGCTGAAAGTGGTCAGCAGCGACTTTCCCAAATCTGCAACGTGTTTTGAAACGCTCCGTCTTCCTGCACACTATCATGATTATGAAGCTTTCGTTACTGACATTCAGGCCTGCCTCAACTCCGTTGACACAGGCTTTGGTCTTGTTTAGGTTGGACTCAATATCACATGTATACCTCATTACCAGGGATTATCAGGTTTTCAGGGTGATGTCTGTTGTAGTTGGTTTTGTTGACATATGCCGGATTGTAATTTTGTGGGTTATTGTTGTTCAGCTAAGATAGCAAATATGTGCTAATGTCAGTTGTCACTTGTTGTTGGTTTCCACACTATCTGGCAACTTTGATCGCTGACAACACAGAGATACCACGTGATACCAACGCCGTTATACTTTTGGCTCACAAGCAGCAACCAAATGTCAGATATCTTCCACAGAGGTAAACAAAGCATTCATTTTGGACCCATCAACATTTAAAAATTGATTTATTCACAGGGTTCTATTTCTTGGTAGTTCAGTTACATAGATATCTGACATTTTTCCAATGTTTTCTGTTCTATGTTTGGACCATTGTATTTAGCTCGAGATGGAATCAAATAAATAAGTGATCTACAACTTTGAAAGTATTTAAGTTTATTTTGAATGACTACTGTTCTTAAAGGGCTGCATGTATTTAATTCCAGAAATGTTTAAATAGTTGTTATTGCTTCATTACTTATGCACAAAACATAGTTCTAAAATACTGTTACTGCTGAAGAGGTAGATTTGGTGACAATTTAGGCTGCAGTGTCTACCCAAATAGCCTCCCTATAACATTTCGTTTAGAAATGCTCAGCATGCACATAGGGCATAATTTGTACTGAGTTTCAAAGGAAATATCCAAAAATGATATTGAGCGGTCTGGCCTCGAAGCCCAAATACAGCACACTCTTGCCTACAAATATCCCCCTCATTCTCCAGCAGGTCGTAAGTGCACTGTGTTCAAATTAGGAGGGGTCGGGACACACTGGACTAAACTAGCTAACTTTATAAAGTAGTTAAAACTAGCTCCACCTGGAGCAGCTCCAACAGTAACATGCTGCATCAGAATTTATTATTATTTACATTTTATTGCACAACATCTACTTTTACTGCTGATACTTAAAGTACATTTTGTTGATAGTATGTCTGTACTTTGACTTGTAATGGAGTATTTCTACATTGTTGTATTGGTACTTTTGCGTAAGTAATAGTTTTAAGTACTTCTTCCACCACTGCTCAAAACGTGCGAAGAAAATGTTGCCTGACCTAAGGTTCTGGGTTCAACATAACTCTGAGGGTTTGAACAGTTTCAAGATAAACTACCAATGCCTGACTGAAAGGAACATGGGGGTTTGGTAGGGCCACAAGATCTTGTTCACTCAATGGGCGCAGGAGCTGGATCTCAGGAACAAAGACATTAGATGCATAGGGGGTATGTGGTCCTTCCCAGTCCACACCATAATCCTCACCATCCTGACATACAAAAGGAATAAAGCCGTTCAGAATGTGTAAGCAATTACAATGTGGGTCATTTTGCATGTATTTTAAATAAATAATTGAGCCAGGGAATAAGATGGCATACATTACATCATCTAAAAAACGTTGTTTCCCTGTGAGAAATCTTGTCCCTCTCTGTTGTTTAGTAACCACAACTGTAAAGGCGAACGGTGGCTTGCAGTCCTCAGTCCATGGTGATTCCATGCCTCCTTGAAACACTGAAGATGATGCTGAATATGTGGCATGAAGCACCTGTGTAGTGCATACAGGTCAATCTCTTGGTCAGGATTGAGTAATCCTTGGGCCTCCAGCTGGATGAATATTGTGTAGCAGATCAAGAACATTTTCATACACATCTCTCCAAAGGCGCTCAATTCTGTAAAAGAAAGAATGAAATACAGCCTTTATATTGTATTTTTGGCAGGTCACATTATTCAACAGTTAGCAGGATGGAAAAGTTGTACAAGGTTCTACTAGTAATGGCTGATTGACACTTATGTTCAGACTGGAGTGGGAACACAATGATGAGCGAAGTGAGAGCTGGATTTTAGGTAGTGACGAATGAACTTGTTATGAATTGCCAGTAAAACGCCCCGCTATCACCCCCTGCCCCGCCGGAATGGAAGTATTGTTAGACATCTTGTAGAGGGTGGACAGACATGCTTTTTCTCTCGGTTTCATTGTACTTTAATAATTTATATTTTTTAAATCCTCCTTACCTTTGGTTATGAACACTCTGTCCAGTAATATGAGAGCTCCTGTTCTCCCCTTGTGTTTGGACCATGAAATGAGCAACCCTAACATTCTCACCCCCCTTGTCAGATCTGTAAGGGGAAAAAAGTACATTTATCTGAAGATGACTATCCAACATAATTGTACCTTCAAAAGAAAGGTCTTCTCTCGGAAAGCCTTCTTCAGGGTCTAAGCATACCCTGAAGAAGGCTGTTTGTGCCGTTCTGAGTGTGTTGTAACTTGTAATTATTCAGTTTCCATTTAATTTGCAGACTATTCCAAGACAGAGGAGCTGCGCATCTAAAAGCTGTCTTCCCTAAGACAGTCCTAGCAGTTGGCACATTTAATAAAACCACTGCATTCGATCTCAGGCAGTAGCCACTTACAATTTTCCGTGAGATCAGGGAGCAGATATAAGATGGAAGTTTCCCTAAGATGGCTTTGTATATAAAAATGTACCAGTGACTGAGCCTCCGTACAGTTAGTGAAAGCAAACCAGCCCTTGCATACAGGGTACAGTGATGGGTGTTTAGAGTAGGCGAGGTCCTGATAATTTATTCCGGTAAATTACTCTGACCTACTAATTGACCTGACCGAAGTTACTGAGTCTATGTAAGTTTACTGCTTGGCTCAGATCCACCAACGTCAGCAAGATCTCACCTCTATTAACTCCCCGAAGAACCAGGTTCAATTAACTGCTGTCTCTATTCAGACAACTCTTTTTAATCTGTTTAAGCAATCCCGAAGGACTTTGATATCAGTAAATGAGGTGTGTTCCTACCTAAGTGTGTGTGGCAGGGTGCAGTCTTACCTTTGAAGCAGGAGAGGAGAGCACAGATTTTCTTTTTAGTTGTCCCAATCCAAAAGGTGA
The DNA here is from genome assembly GCA_009756435.1 of Chionodraco myersi. Lineage (NCBI taxonomy): Eukaryota > Metazoa > Chordata > Actinopteri > Perciformes > Channichthyidae > Chionodraco > Chionodraco myersi. The sequence continues at coordinate 4,034 of RQJG01011939.1, read as the reverse complement.
GATCAGTTTATTTGAAGAAAAATAGGTCCAAACTAATACAGAGTCTTTACCTTTTAACACATTATAATCATACAAAACATATCATGCTGGGGTTATATTTGTTATCTAAAACCTAAATTCATATTCATTTTATTCCCGTGCGTACGCCTTCCGGGTATACCTAAATAATACTATTAGATCTAAGCTTCCCGTACGTCCGAAGAACGTCTTCCAGGTAGATCTGAATAGTGTTATTCATTTGATTCCTGTACATTCTAACAACGCCTTCCAGGTCGATCTAAATAATACTATTAGATCTAAGCTTCCCGTACGTCCGAAGAACGTCTTCCAGGTAGATCTGAATAGTGTTATTTCTTTGATTCCTGTACGTTCTAACAACGCCTTCCAGGTCGATCTAAATAATACTATTAGATCTAAGCTTCCCGTACGTCCGAAGAACGTCTTCCAGGTAGATCTGAATAGTGTTATTGATTTTATTCCTGTACGTCCGAACAACGTCTTCCAGGTATACCTTACTGAGAGCCATCTAACCCAGCTCTGAGGGCCAGAGCTTACCGGGAGAGAGTATACCAGGGGTTTCCCCCTCTCTCCCCCCCGAAATCCAAAAAAGCCAGTCTTTTTATGCTCAAAAAACCGGATAGAAACCCCACAAACACCTCCTCTATACCCAACCAACATATTCTATTGGCTATGGTATAAGACACACCTTCCCAAGTTTGTGTAAAAAAACAAACAAAACATGACCCTTTTGAGGCCTCAATGTGTTTCTCCTTAAGTCCGGAGCCCCCCTCCCTGCTGTGAGAGGAGAGGAAAGAACCTGCCTACTCTCTTATCTCTCTGATAAGAGAGTAAGGCATAACTCATTATAGGTCTTACACTCAACTTAACAAACCACTTTGTTTTGTTTATGCTGTAAATATAGAAAAACCTAAAATATGAAGCATTTTCATTGTGGGTTATACAAGAATATAATTGATTATATTTTGATTATAACTAACTTTCGTTAGTATTCAACACACTATGACGCTCTCAACATGGGTTAATGCTTTACAGTTTGTCACACATCTTAGTGCACTGTGATACGCAGCATCTAACTTGACCAGTGGACCTAAAACAGAACCTTGAGGAACACCATTAGCAATGTTTAACCACTCAGAAGAGAGCCCATCAAAGTGAACACATTGGGACCTTTCAGAGAGGTAGTTTACAAACCAACCCACTGCATGGCTGGACATGCCTATACTGGCTAGCCTCTGCTTTAAAATGTGATGATCGACGGTGTCAAACGCTTTTGAAAGGTCAATAAATAGAGCTGCACAACTCTGCTTATTATCTAAAATACTCGCCACATCATTCACCACTTTCATTGTGGCAGTGATAGTGCTGTGTTGACAATAAAATGAATATACCAGAAATACGCTGTATTAAGCTTTTTGCCATAACACTTTACTTAAATTCTTCAATGTGCATTAACCTGTTCCTAAGAAGCTAAATATACCAAAAGATGTATGTAAACGACAGAAGAAAGTGATGGAAATGTGTATTTCAGTCGAAAGCCACGCACCCCTCGGAAACGAGTTGATCGGGAAACAAGTTGATCGGGAAACAAGTTGATCGGGAAACAAGTTAATCCGGAACAACGGCTGCTCATATTTGAATAATCCTTAATATATAAAAATATTACATTTGTAAAGTTCCATTCTCGCATTTACTACTTGTTCTCCTTCAAAATGAACAAACGAGACATGAAATAACATCTAGATATAAAGACAAAGTTAATGGAAGTACTCCCAGACAGCTAGCATGTGAAAATGTTTGCGAACAACGTGAAGCTGTGAAGCTCATCATGTTCTTTCTCTATAAAAAGGACTACCAGTTCTCTATAAAAAGGGCGGCACCAGTTTTGCCGCGAAAACCAGTTGACATGATGGAGAACGCTTGCCTTATATGCAACAGAGAATATACGGCCTTAAGCCAACACCTTAGGGTGTCCCATTGTGTGATGAATGTTGAAGAGAGGGGGAAACTTGTCATACTGGCTGTGATGGAAACTTATGTGCAGCAATGCAGAGCCAAAGCTCAGGAAAGGATGGAAGCGGGAGCGTCTTTAGTCAACACACTGATATTTATTGAGAGTATTATAACGGCCGGAGAGATCACACAGCATAGTCACACGTCACATGTGAATCCTTAGCAATCTCTGAAGACAAAAGCAGAAACACAGATCTATATATCAGAAAAGGAGGGACCTAAAAGCCCGCCCTTTGCTGCCCTAATCATTCCCAGACATTTGGAACAAAGACCGGTTTCTTATTACCAACCCTCATGAGCCAAACCTCTCCCCCACAGGAAGACAGATGACCTCTTGACCTTTGTCCTCCTCAAGTTACAGACAGGGTACATGCGACTCAACGAAATGCATATCTTTGTGATTGGTAACAGTCTACCAGAAAAGTTGAAAACCTCAGAACACAAAGAGATCTCCTTAAAATATTCTTTGACAGTTCCTTTATTTTTATCAATTTATGATAACCAATTAACATTAGTCTAAGAATATTTCAGTCAATATTTAAATCAATAAACTTCTTCAGAGTTGTGTGGGCTCACATACATCAATTACATCAAAAAGTAAAACAAGATTGAAAACATTTCAATCACCATGATTGAACGAAGTCAATCATAATAGAAAAATCATCTCTCTTCAGTGTTTGGCATCATTTGTCAAAAGCACAATAATAAACACACATGAAATACAAAAATATAATAGTAAAATATATGTTTAAAAAACAAGATCTTTTATCATTTATCACTCAGTTAATCTCATTCATCAAAACACAAATTCAAAATCAGCTTACATCTCAAAGATGTACTTCAAGGCAATTACTTATTAAAACACAATTAGAATTTAGGATTATAAGAAATCCAATTGAGGTATAAAATCAGAATCATGAGAGATCCAGCTAAAATTCCCAGTTAAGGTATAAATTCACAGTGATGAATCGATCAATCTGTAATCTGTAAAGTTACAGTGTCGTCAATCTTTAACATTACTTTACGTTTACTTCATTACGCTTTATTCAAGAGTAAGGCACTTAGTAGTACATATATTTCATTCAAATACATTTGTTCCAAAATCTGAAAAGGAAGAATCAGACATTTACTGTATAACAATCTGAAAAGGAAAAGTTAGGCAAATATTCAAAGACTTTTGTAAAACCTGGAAAGGAAGGTTTAAATGTTTAAAACTTGAAACATCATTGTAGGTCTTTCTGTGAATGTATATACATTGAAGAGTAGTGTTGTTAAACCTGATTGATGGACAATTAAGTATATTAACACTATCTGTTATAATATTAGAAATACCTTATTGTTCAATACCTTTATAATCTGAAAATATCAATTTATTTATTTGTTTAGTGTGAAAGTGTAATCTGATCTGACAAAATATATTTATCACCACTATTTAACACATATCTGTTCATCGGAAATATAAGAACAATCATTAATCGTACGTCTGTAAACATCTAGTCATTCAATTCAAATGTTATCTTTGTACAAGAGCTGGAAAAACATGTCCTCCTGACTCGTTCTCCTCCTCTCTTTATGACACAGAATGTCTGGTGTTTAAAGGCATCCTGACACTGTAGATTAGCACTGAGGTGCTGATTGGCTCAAAACTCTTCTTCATCAGAGCGCCATATTTCAACCCCCCAATTGCTCTGCTTTTGTGGCTCAATTCAGTGAGCACTTTATGATCTCCCAGTGAACCAGAGGCTCATCTGCCTGTATTCCTTCTGCTATCTGCTTGAGAGCAGAGCCTAGTCAGAGCAGAGCAGTCCCACCTGCTCTGCTCTGCTGCTGTAGCTGAGGCCTGGTTCCACCTGCTCTGCTCTGCTGTGCTGCTGTAGCTGAGGCCTGGTTCCACCTGCTCTGCTCTGCTGTGCTGCTGTAGCTGAGGCCTGGTTCCACCTTCTCTGCTCTGCTGTGCTGCTGTAGCTGAGGCCTGGTTCCACCTTCTCTGCTCTGCTGTGCTG
>RQJG01011938.1:0-14105 GCA_009756435.1 Chionodraco myersi | reverse complement strand
GCCTTCCTTGGTCTGCCATGGGAGCCGGCTGGAGCTGCTGGCATGAGCTGGGGAAAAACACCCGAGACTTGATCCGAGAGCTCGTGGAGCTGGGAGAGAGGAAGACCTGGGGCTGGGGAAATGCCCTGCTGCAGCTGCAGTTGCGAAGTGAGGAGATCTGCCTCTGCTGTCCGTGAGCCGCTGCAGGAAACCAAGCGGGGGCTCGTGCGCCGGTAGCTTGAGGAAGTGGATGCTATCTCGGGCAGCACGTCGGAGCCGTGATCGAGGTCCTCCTGGTAAAGTTCGTTCTCGGAATAGTCCGAATTGGACATCTTGAGGGTTAATGATGCTATTTACGAAGAAGGTTTTGTTTGCAACTACCATCTACGTAGAGTCACCTGAAATGACAGCTGTCAGAGGGGGAAGGGCAGATTTAAAAGGTTCATTTGTAATAAAAATTAAATGTTTACTTTTGAATACTTCAGTACAAAGGATGTATTGAATAATTTAAGTGATATGTGTACACATTATAAATTATTAGTCAAAACAGGGCTACATTTGATTGAATTATAAAAAGGTATATTTCGCAGATAAACCTTTAAAGAAACGGCTCTTTTGAACGGCTCTTGCAAAGGACCGGAGCCATGAGATCGGATCCCTTCAAAGAGCCGTAATTCCCATCACTACATTTTATTAAGTCTCCAAGATCAGTCATTTTAAGGATTTATAATTAAAAGTTACATTTGATACAATATCTACCTAAAATTGACGCTTACGTTTTAGTTTTATCTTGTGTTGTTTTCCATTTTATTTAATCTTTTCTTCTCATCGTATTAGAATTTAGCTTTAACTTCTAATATCTGTATTCCATTCTATTTTAGGTTTTTGTTATTATTGCACATTTTCACTTTAACTACTTGTTTTTATGATCTTTCTTTTTTAAATATTTGTACAGCTTTACTTTAAATTCTTAGGTTTATATAAATACTTGTATTCCCCTTTATTTTATAAACTAATTATTGCACATGTTTGCTCTAAATTCTTATGATTATGTAACTATTTTTATTTCATTTATCTTTTTATTGCACATTTTAACTTGAAATTCTTGTTTATATAAATATTTTCTTCGTATTGACATTATTACTTTTTTTATTGTATTTTAAAATGGATCAACTTGATTTCCTGTGATACACTTCTTATTGCACTCTTTCGCTTTAAATTCTTATGTTTCTATAACTATTTTAATTTAATTGCACATTTTAACTTGAAATTATTGTTTATATAAATATTTTTTGTTGTATTGACATTTTTAACTAATTTATAATTAGTTATATTTCATTTTTTTCCTATTGTATTTTAAAATGGAGCAGCTGTCCCTAAACGGTATTGCCCCTGTGATAAACAAAGTCTCCAGCTCCTCGATGTGAGTCTGAATCAGAGAAACTCCTCGCGGTGGACTCGGTTAATGACCTCAGAAATATGGTTTTCCTTTCCCTCATTTCACACATCTGAGCCCCCCGCCCACAGACTCACGGAAATAGCTGCTGTGTAACGATCCTGAGAAAACAAAAAGCATCCCGAGAGTCATTCCTCTGCTAATAAAACCTGCTGCACCACAGGGGGGGTGCAGCAGGTTTGATGACTGATTGATGACTGTTTTTCATCAATATATCCCAGGTCTCAGATACAAACACGTCTCTGATTGGCTGACACACCAAACAGATCATTGCAGCATTACCCATAATCCCCTCTGTTTCAAGCTTTGTTCCTGAAACTTTCAGAGTCTCTTTCCACAGAGGGGACACATGTTGATGTAGAAGAGACATGAAGAAGAGGGGACACATGTTGATGTAGAGGAGACATTGGGAGAAGAGGGACACATGGTGATGTAGAAGAAACATGGAGAAGAGGGACACAGTGTGATGTAGAAGAGGGGACACATGTTGATGTAGAAGAGAGGACACATGTTGATGTAGAAGAGACATGAAGAAAGGGGACACATGTTTATGTAGAAGAGACGTGAAGAAGAGGGACACATGTTGATGTAGAAGAGACATGAAGAAGAGGGACACATTGGTGATGTAGAAGAGACATGAAGAAGAGGGGACACATGTTGATGTAGAAGAGACATGAAGAAGAGGGGACACATGTTGATGTAGAGGAGACATGAAGAAGAGGGGACACACGTTATTTAAAATATATGAAAAAGTGGATTTTGCATAATAGTTGACCTTTAATACAAAGAAGTCGTTGAAGGTGCCTCTCTTTTAAATTCCAGGTCAATAATCTGCTCAGGAAGCTGAGGGTGAAGCTGGTTAATTTTTCCGAAACAAGTCCTGTTTCTCGCTTGAGGCCAGGAAAAGTCTCTGTGACCTTTTGACCTGTGCTGGACTACGGTGATCTGGTCTATATGAATGCACCTGCCCATTGGCTGATGTGTTACTAACTGTAAAGTATTAACTAGGGCTGTCAAGTTAACGGACAACAAAATTAAGGTTGTTGTGTTTAATATTCATGAGAATATTTGTCATTGTTCAAATGATAATAAACAAACATTTGCATAAAGCATATTTGTCCACTCATATGTTGATAAGAGTATTACAAACTTGAAAGATATCCTCTAAGGTACATTTAGAACAGATAAAAAATGTGCGATTAATTTGCGATTAGCTATTTTAATCAGCCCTACTATGAACTCTTCACTGCACCCTGTGAGCCAGGGCAGGTCTGCCTTCACTTCCTGTGCAGAGGCTCAGTCACTGGTGCATGTTCATCTCCACAGCCATGTTGGGTAAACTACCACCTTACATCTGCTCTCTGACCTCTCTGCAAAGTGAAAGTAGCTACTGCCTGAGATCTTACGCTGTGGTTTTGTTAACCCAAGTGCTAGGACTGACTTAAGGACCAGGGTGGGAATTTCACGACGGCCACGACGGCCATGGCCGTCGTTGCCCCGCACTTTGGCCGTGATGCCCTGTTAAAAAAAATGCAATTCACGGCCAAAGTGGCCTTTGTGCCCCTGTCAAAAGTAAAACAAAATGTCCTGTGGTATTGGTATTTTGAATAGCAATTTAGTTAAATTGTTTCGTTTATCAACGCTACAACATAGCGTTTCGTGAGTCGGTTGTCGTTGTTGGGGGGGAAAGCAAACAGCTGTTTGCTGTTTGCCCTCCCGCTCCGGTGAGCGGGAGGGCGCTCCTTCTTCACTACAGACTATCGCGCCACCTAACCATTCGCCAAAATGTTTTTAATACGAGCGGTAACCGGCCAAGCGCCGTGCAAAAAACTATCTTCTAATAAAAGAAAGTCACCGGAGGAGTTAAAGGAGTGACAGGGAGTTGGCTGCAGTGCCGCGTCCTAAAACCCTTTTATAATCTATCGATTAGATTTATGATTCGAACATTATAAAAGTAGGGTAGACATGTGGAGATTATCCGGCTGAACAAAACGTGCATTTATCAAACAGGTTTGTTTTCCACAGACCTTATTTCCAGCTATTTTCCAAAACCCTGTGGAGAAATTCCGTTGCTTTTTGTGGAGGGAACCAGCAGCTACTTCCTGGTTTCAGGACGCGTCACTGCACCTCTCAATATGATGCCAATATAAACAAGGTCTTCTGTCGGCTCTGTACATCAATGCCAACCTATGCTGACAAGTAAGTGAAGAGTAGACAATATAAAGGTATTGGCGAAATGTCCCAGCAGTTTAGGATAATGAAGGTTCTAATCAAATCAATTACATGGCCATTACATGTCTAACTCCTAATGACAGGAAGGCAGAAAGTGCATTATACAAATAATAATACTCGACATTTTTTAACAATGACCACAATATCATTATTTTAATAAACCAAATATGAACAATTGAGGAAAATGAGGAAGAACTGATGATTAAAATGTTGTAGTACAAGTAGTAATGTAGTTAGTGCATAAATTATTGCAACAAATGTGTTCATTTTCTTCATTATTAGTCGATTTTTTTTTTGGTGGACGAATGCTCCGGGCCAGAGGTTACAATGGTGGGGCCAGTGACAATACCATTTTACCCTTACTGTCTACCCCTGACTGACTTATGTGGTTTATGGCTGAACTTAACGTATATGTTTAAGAAACACTATTGCTATTCAGCCGTTTGTAAAACGACTGGTGTTGACGTTAGTGCTACACTTTTCAGTCATGTTGATTGACCAGCATAATTTAACCAAACAGCCTTTGTGCCCTGTCATGTGGCCTTTGTGCCCTGTCATGTGGCCTTTGTGCCCTGTCATGTGGCCTTTGTGCCCTTAAAAAAAATGTGAACGGGAAGGCCAAATGGCCTTGCCCCTAAAATGACGAAATTCCAAGCCTGTTAAGGACCTGCAAAGAGAATGGAAACTGAGCAACTTGGTTCCACTGCATGTTTTTAAAGCTCGGATAGATGCTATGCAATCTGTCGGTACCTGTAGCCTACATGTCGATAGGTATGTAAACTGCACATCCCTGTATCTGTGATGTCCGTTTTGGTGTTGTGTGTCTTCATGTCGAACCTACGTGCAGCAGGTCTCCCTAGAAAAAGAGATTGATGATTTCAATGGGATTCATGGTTAAATAAAGGTTTGAAATGAAGTCAAGTATTTATCATTTCATGGAATAAACAAGTGTCCCAGTTCTGTGGAGAATGTTTTTGTTGCGTAGGTTTTCATGATCCATTTCTGTTTCTCCGGCTAACAGCGATGAAGGGAAATCTATCAGCGCCAGCTTCAAATATCAAACCCCGATAACTGCAGCCACAACGGTCACACTTGAAACCGTGTGAAAATAATCCATTTATTTGAATCAGCTTTGAGCTGCAGATTGGCCGGATGCATCAAACGCATCTGATGTCAAAGGATAATCCTCTAAAGAGAGGTTCAAAAACTGTGGGGGGGGAACATAAAATACAGTGAGATATTTTCTCCCATTTAAAATACAATTTGATGTAAAGTCATCTCTCTTCACCACATGCTTGACCCGAGTCAGAAATAAAACCGTTGGTGTACATTGCAAGCCCCTCCCCCCCAGGAAAATGTAATATATTTGCACAAATACGACTATAAACATGTGCAAATGTTATTTTCGAGGTTGCTTGAACACTTATAACACCACTTGTTCTCTCTCACCATATCATTTTAAATTCAAAAGCTCTTTATATTAGAGAGAGAAACTCCCTCTGGAGGGAACAGAGATGCCTTTGCAAAGCATTTACATACTAAAACACTGGTTCTCAAGTGGTCCGGCCCCGCCTCGAGTAGATCGCGACCCGACATTTTGAACCACTCAAATCTATTCAACAAAAAATCGTGCAGTAATATATACGCTTTTCATCATACGATATTAATTAAACTCAAGCACAGTGCCTATATCCCTTCACAGAACTAACGTATGCTTTTAAAAAAGGTTTAATTAGATGGTCATCGAGTTTCGAGAATCAAAGCTGAACTGCAGAACATAAAAAGGCAACACATCCAACCGTGAGAATTTTTAGAAATGCTAACATGTAAATTACGCATTCTGGTACACTGAGAAGAAAATAAATACATCTATTACTACCCGACATATTAATAATGTTATTGTTTGTTTTTCACTTTGTTCTGAAGCTGAACCTGCTGCCCCACACAGAGTGAAGAGCAAAGAGGACTAGATAAGGACTAGATAAGGGTAGGTAGCTCCTAGTCCTATTTCATTATGTGAAATTCATTCCTATTCATTTTTATCTGAAGTTGTAGCCATGGATGTATAAAGAATAATTATACCGCAAAGTTATTCTCCGTGGGGACTTCCGGCAACAATCTTGATTCTGATTGGCCAGAAGACTCGAAATGTGTTTTTTTTTTGTTTTTTTTTTAAATTGGAATTTCTTTTTTCTTCACTCACATCTGCAACCCACTCGAAACGGGACCACCAGTTGAGAGGCACTGCACTAAAACCTAAATAACTAAAACCTAAATAACACTACAGGAAAGGGACAACTCCAGAAAGCATAGCCATACACATTCAAACACCACGGCATCAGAAACACTTTTAAAGGCATTTATTGATGAAATACACACTCAGGTTTTGACAAAAGCTTCTGTAGTTTTGTACGTAAGAAATTCCCGCCCCATTCTCAGACCCAAAACTCCTTGAATTCAAATGCAGCAATGGAAACCAGTTCATTACATGTGCAATAAATAACAATAATACAAAAAGGAGGCAAGGAAAAGGACACCTGAATAAGTGCCCGAGTTCACCTGAAAATAAACGAAGAGTCGGGGCGGAGGGGAGGGGGAGAAACGAGAGAGAGACTAAAGTAAAATCCAGTCGTTTTGTTTTTCGGGTGCATTAGTGTATGTTCTGAGAGTTCCTGGTCACCCTCAGGACCAGAAGGCATTTAGTGACCTGAGGAACTGACTGGGAAATGAACAAAAGCAGAAATAAACCAATGGAACCATCGGAGGACCGTATATTGCAAATACAATAACCACAAAGTTTCATTTATCTTGACCCAAGACGACAACGGTGGATTTATTATGCAGAGACGGCGCATTGCAGAGACACACCTGGAATAAAACAACATTCTCAATTCTCTAATTTAAGCCATTTTATGAGTCCGGTATAAATTCCACAAAAAAAAAAAATCTCTTTTCAAAAACTGCAGAAGCCACTTTTTTAGCATAAATAAATAACAGTAAAAAAGAAAATTGGACAGATTTTTTGTACGATATTTGCTATGGCTCACGGGGGCTTTACCCAATATCCCGAATTACTGAAACTAACAATCTCAATCTAGCACTCGTACACTAAAATCAAGGGGATTTGCCTTCGCCGATCCTAGCGCCAGTACACAATCTCAAAAGAAGGAAAATTAAACACTCCATAATTTAACATGTATTTGCTTTAAGGACGGGATTCAGTGCATGTGAGCTTCTCAGAGCCGAGCAACCTGTGACGGTTATTTTGGAGTGTCGATATATCCATTTGTGTTGGTCCAATCCTCTGCCTCACACCAACCCTGAGATTACTGAACGCTCTACCGAGGATTTTAAAAATAAGAGACAGTGTGAGCCGGGCAACAAAAGAAAGCGATCACCCTCGTAGAGTGGAAACTTATTACAGCGGAGTGAACAGAAGAGCCAGGAACGATTCTGCTGCCAACAAATGAATGCTGAGAGAAAGGAGAATAAATTGTTTACTCTCCTTCACATCGAGGTGGAGGTGTACCGGCTTGAAAACAACATTTCCACGCAGCCCACCTCGCTCAGATCCCAGATAGCAAACGGGCTGACCGGTGTTCAAGGTCAAAGCGTCGGACCTTTCGTATCTGCAGCCTGCTCTAAGCCTCTTAACTCGGCTGTCACTGATGTCTCGATGCCGGGCCGATGAAGAAGGCACCAACATCGATCCACTGCAGCGTGCAGACACCCACTGAGCCGCAGAGAAGGTCGAGATGACTTTGGGAAAGTGTTTTCGAAGCAAGTCTCAATCTGAACGTCGACCCGAGTCGCGTGTAACAAGCGCGAGTTTCACTTTGAGGCAGGAAATTGCAGCTAGCACATCTGATTTCTCACCATTTTCCTTTTTATTTTTCACAGAATCAGCCCCGTCACCGTCTGTGTGCGAGCCCAGGCGAGAGAGCCCCAAACCAGGCAATACGATGAGATGAAGGGGGAAGGAAAGGGAGCACCGATCTCTGCACCGCACCACGAGATAAAGACAACCCAAGGACTGAAGCGTGAGCAATATCAGTGCAAATATCTTTGCAAAACAGTGCTTTCGTGTCTCCGTCTGAATCTTTGTGGAACATTAGCACCAAAGGAAGCACCGAGACGTTTCTGACCGTCACAGACTTTTCCCTCAGGTTCCCCTTCACAGATTACACACCAAAAAAAAACACCAGGAGGAAGAGGAAGCTTTGTTCACACCGCAGCGTCTTGTGTTCCTGCATCAGATTTCTATTCGCGTGTGAACGTACAGAAAAAAGGAATCGGCAGGTTGTAAAATAGATATTTAACTAAATGTAATATATAGAGCCTTCTTATTGCTGCTTTTATTTATGTATTTGTGCCGATGTCTACGATGATGAAATAAAGATATTTTTATGAGATTAGCATGCTGCCGAATAACAGTTGGTCAACGACAGAAGATTAAATCTGCACATTTGTCTCTCAGCATGTAGGTAGTATATGTGTGATTTGTCTTAATATCTGCAAATCAAGAAAAGGACGACACAATATTTTTGAAATGACAAAAAAATCCAGAACATTTTTGCACACAATCTGCAGCAGTGTGAACAGAGCCGCCTCAAACAAAGTGGGTACAACAATAACATGAAAACACACACATGTAACCTTCAAAGCCAGTCCTGCACACAGTGGGTGTTTCTCAATGTCGAGGACGCTTGCTTGGTAGCACATGTCTTCCGAGCGTCTCGCTTCAGAAGCGAGGCAAGAACACTTCCTGGCATTCGGAAAACGAAGAGTGGAACAGGCGAGCGTCATATGAGAGGCCCCGCCTTACATTTCCCGCCACAGATATTTGGGGAGATTGGTCCGTGCGCAAAGCATTGTGGGGATTTTAAAACCGCGGCGTCTACACATGTGCAGCCTCAACATTTCTCCAAACGAAGTACGCCGGGCTCGGTCGAATTCCAAGTATGCTGGACATTGGAACAGCACTTCGGCGACACTCGATGACGTAGCATGCTTGAAATAGTGGCTCTGGAGCAGCCTTCCTCGACATTGAGAAACACCCCCCGTCTGCTCTGCATGATACAGAAATGTAAGTGTTAAAAGACTTTTGAGTAGCACCTTGTGTTGGGAACAAGCCTCTGCACATCGAAGAGATATCACAGAGTGCGCACGTGACCAGGAGATACAGACTGCTGAACTGAAAAATAACATTAATATTTTAAATGGCTGACACCCGGACAAACCGCACGTTCCCCCAATAATACAACTGCAAACCAGATCAGTGTGACTCAGAAATAACCGGTGAATACGCCCAGTCTGCGCCGACAGACACACACTGTAGTGAAGCTCAGGTTGTGGGGACAAGTTCTAACACAATAAGCTCACAAGCTGAGGCTCATCGCTTTTGGTTTAACCCAGGTAAAGAAACAATCAGATGTTGTGTCCGTTTCTGCTCACCAAAAGCTGTGGTTTCCTAGGAGATTAAAAAAGGGAGAAATCGCAATAAGTAAAGTAATTTAAAAATGAGAGTTTATGCGCTGCCTGCAAAATATATTTTTATAATCAGATTTTCACAAAGATTTAGTTGCATTTTCTCAACCAATACTTTCCATGATTTTATGAAGTGAAATAGAAACCAAAAATAATGAACACTCGTCATACGGTACTGGATTTAGGGCCTTGGTAAATCAAAGGTTAAATTATAAGGATAAGTTCAGAGATCACAGACTGTTGGAGGAGGTTGAGCTGGTAGAGTTTACAGAAGTGTGGACTTTATAATTCACACGTCCTGATGAGGCAGGGTTCCTATACATGTCTTAATATTTAAATGTTCCATTATAACAGACAACTTTGTTCACGATACTAAACTATCGCAACACTGGGAAAGATAGGAGGATTTCAGCCAAAGCGTGAATCAGACATTCCCAACTTGTCAATAGATTTTTTTACAGACGTTTTACGGCCGAACAATGCATAGGAACCCTGCATAGGAACCCGGCATAGGAACCCTGCATAGGAACCCAGACAACACGGCTTGTAGTGAAACAATGCAAAGGTAAATAAATGTTGTGTAGTTGCAGACAGTGAGGTAATACTACTTGAGGTCCGGCGTTCAGCGATCCAGTTGTGTTCAAGACAGTTTATCAGTTATCGAGTAAAGACATGTTTGTAGTTTGACAGAACATTTGTTACGCTCCCGAGGAACAGTCCTCCTCGGGATTAGAAACACATCAATAAGCACCAAATGACCCAACGGGAGTCATTGTAATTCAAATTTCAATATCAAAATGCTCAAAAAACCTCCCTGTGTGAAACCTGAAAATCACGAGTTCTTAAAAACACTCGGAAATGTGTGTGTCAACGATATTGAACACTGGCTATCCTGCGGAAACAAAATCCAAGTTCGGTACTGAATCTGTGACGAACAAAACGATATCCACTTCGCTTTCAGAAATGTTCTGAGACGTCGCACATCTGAAGCTCCGACATGGAGAAGAAACTGAAAGATAAACTCACCATGTGACGTCTGATGTACTCGTGTTCATCAAACCGGACCGTCTGTGAGGCGTCAGACCCCCGTGACGGGCCCTCAACTCCTAACCCTTTATAGAGGTGTGCAGGAATGAGTCCTAAAACCCAGACATGAGTTAGCATCGTAGCACTTCCGGTCAAACTCGACTGTTTTTCTGGATTGTTAGAAATCAGAAATAAGGTCTGTGGTAAACACAAGTTGAGACTTTTACGTTTTGTTCCACGACATAAAATACCCCACTGGTGAATTCATAAATTCTAAATGAGACAAATAAACGTCGTCAGGCCGAACATTAGCTGCCTTTAGCTTAGCGGTGGCTACGTGAAATCGACGTTAGCCTTCAACATTTATCAAGTGGTGTTCATATGTGGAAATTATCCTGCTGAACAAAACATGTAAGCATCGTAACCGTGTGTTACCACAGAGAGTATTTCCTCCGAAACCCAATGGAAATATCACATGTGTTGTCGAGGGAACCGGGAAGATGCTAACATGGGTCAGAGATACTTCATCCCTGCACCAATCTATTCACTTCCTGTGGGCGGGGAAATGTCCATATTTGACATCAGAATTTAAATTGGGGATAAGATGCTGTACTCTGTTTCAAGACAAGTGAGACTGGTATGCAAATTATGAGGCAGAATGAAATGTTTTAAAGAGGGCAAACAACATCTGCTGCTAGCTCCTCAAACAAAAGCTGTAAACATGTGGGTGTGTCACTGTACGACTGCAGATATCAAAGACTGCTTTTTGAAACGTGTTCAGCCTGAATATTGCATGTTTTATGTCCTGCGGGCATTTCTGAGCAAACGTGTGTTCTGTAGTGATATTGTTAAGACTGTGTTGGTCGATAATGACGTTGAAACAACCGAAAAGAAGACGTGGATGGCCGGTGAGATGAGGGGAAGCTTTCTTCCTAAAGTCTTGTAATGCTATGAGAGCAATGTAACACACACATGGCAGAGGATCTGATATATTTGTTTTGTGTTGTCTTTCTCAGACAACATAGAGAAGCTTCTATATACTTTGATACTGAGTGAGTCTGTCTTTAAAAATCCTAATTTATCGCCCCCGACATATAGATAGTACGGTGGCCGACAGGTGCAATCACGCTACAACGACATTTCTATGGGACAAACGCTTCGTAGTTTCAAAATCAATGCAGGTGTAAAAACACAAATGTTAATGAAGAAACATCCACACCAGCATCTACCCAAGACACAACGGAAACTAGGGGACACTAAAGAGCGTCGCACACGGCTAGGAACAAGCACAAGGTGACGTTTGGGGATTCTAAAGCCGGACGACTGTTGGCAGAGTTAGTCCGTTTCAGTAATGTTTTATCATTATTATTTAATTAGTAGGTTAGCTATGTTAGCTTACAGAATGTTAAAATAAGCCATTAAAACTTGTATTTTAAGGTTAGTTTCCAGTGCTATAATCCCCTGGTTTCCGTTGCCCATGTGTTGTCAAGTTTCTTCCATTTGTGTTTTTATATTTGTGCATCGTTTTTCAAAGTAAAGCGCGTTTCTACTAATGGAAAAGTGTTGGCGCGCGTTAGCACGTGTTAGCCACCGTAAGATAGCACTTCTGGGATCCACTCTCTTTTCTTCTAACAGTCTAAAGTCTCTCTTACTCTCTTCAGTCTCTCTCTTTCTCTGTAATGACATTTTATGTACAATATTGGTATATAGAACATAAATTACTACACAATTTTTTTAAGCCTATTCACAATTGACAATCATCAAGAACCCAATAGCAAAATTAGACAAAGCCGACGAACTGAGAAAAATAAAAAATAAAAAATCAGAGACAATTTACGTGAAACAGCCTGGTATATAACTTTCTCCATAAACTTTCTGTGCTCCCAAGACGTGTCGAGTGTATTGTTGAAGAAAGAAACAGCTTTTTATATAAAAAAAGACCCGTCCTCCTCCCGTCTCAGTCTCAGGAGGATGAAATCTGCATGAAGCTCAAAAAAGACGGTGATTCCCGACATCGTGTTTGCGTGTAAACAGAGCACCAGTAGTGTCTTGGTTCCATGTGTCTCTTCTGTACAAAAGTATAAATATATGCTTTACTCTCCATTTTTTCGTTTTGTTCACATATCTAGGATGTAGCGGACAAAAAACAGGTTGTTTTAGTTCCTAAAAACACACCAGTGTTGCAGTATCTGTGCTGGAGGTTGCCAGTTTGTTTTGTTGTCGCTCCCCCCCCCTCGCCCTTTAAATCCCGATTAGCTGGCTCGTGTTGACTTTTTACCGTCGGGTGTTTGCTTGGTGTTGGATGATCGTCTTTGCATAAATTAAAAAGGTTTTCGGCACAGTCCGCGGCCACCAGGATACAAAAGAAAAACAACCGTTGTGTCCGTGTTGGCTACAGCAGATCCATCTTGGGTCTGTAGTGGAGCAGGAGGGGGGATTTCTGCGTGGGGGGGGGGAGAGAGACACAGACTGTTAGAAAAATCTCCCTCGTCACCGGCTTGAGCTTCAACCTCAGGATCCATGTATCTGTGATCCTCTCCAGACTGACGTAGCATCACATACAGAGCATCAACTACCGTACTTTTCTCCCCATTTTCTTTGTACAGCTAACGGCCACTAGGGAACCTCCTAAATCTATGGATTTCACAGGTAAAATTAACCACCTTTAACACTACGGGCTCTAGGACCGCTCCGCGCCCGCCACCTTTAAGCGGCGGGCTCCAGCAGGAAAAGCTGGAGGCCGGAAAAGAGTGAGACAGGTAGCGCGCCAAAGTAAAACCGAGAGACAGAACGAGAGCAAGACAGACGGACAATTTAGCTGCTGCGGCTTATATGCTTTATAGTCCGAAAAGTACGGTAGTTCCTGAGCAGTGTCCTTCACATTCTGATATCCAAGAGTGTAATGTTCAAAATACTGAGTTTTTTCTCGAAATGTTTTCCCAACACAAACACAACCTCAGTGAGAGCCGTTTGGATAAAACACGTCAGATTATTCTCTGAGCCCCAACAAACAGCTTTATCATCCGTACGATACGCCCGTCAGGATTTGTGGTGCTGATACATTTTCAAGCAGTGTGGATGGGGAGTGACTTTTTTAAACCCTTACACAATAAAAGTATGTGGGATACATTGTAGATGTAGATTTAACAGAGCGAGATATGGAGCAACAAAGATTAATGAAATAATCGGCATCTATTTTGCTGATAAAATGCAGTTTTCTGCTTTTCATGTGGAAAATAACTTTATCATGAAACCCTAACCACTGCAACAAAGGGCAGTTCACTTGATCTACCGCATCAACTGACATGATGAGAAATTAGATCAACTATTTTGTTGTTGTTAAATGAAACATTTCTGAAAATAAATAGTTGTTTATTCAGTTTTTTTATCATTTTTAACTGAAAATAAATTGTTTACCTGAAACAAAACACTATAAGACATCACCTTGGATTTTAGGCTAGACATTTTAAAAAATCAGATTTTTTTCTCAAACATCTCAAAATTAAGACTTGATCTAAAAAAAAAAAATCAGACTTTTTCTCACAAATCTCAAAATTAGAAAGTTTTCTTTAAAAAAAAATCAGACTTTTTTGAATACTTAAAAATGTTAACAATCACTCGTCACCGGCTTGAGCTTCAACTATTTTGTTATTGATAAGTTGATCAATGAAACATTTCTGAAAATTGACAGTACAATTGACATTGTTGTTTATCCTGTTTTTGTATCATTTTTAACCGAAAATCTTTTGTTTACCTGAAACAAAAAGACATCACCTTGGATTTTAGGCTAGAAATAAAAAATGATCCAAATCTCAATTTCTGGGATATTCTTTTCAAGATTTGGGAGAAATACTGATTTCAAAGTTTGAGAAAGCAGGCCACATTTGAATTTGTCTCAATGCCTCTTGAAGAAAATAATATAAGG